>CAIGQW010054176.1:10885412-10898091 GCA_903798125.1 Danio choprae
ATGAGCGTGTATGGGTATTTCCCAGTACTGGGTTTAACATATGCTGGATAAGTTGGTATAACATATGCTGGATAAGTTGGACTAAGCCGAAGGAAAATGAATGAATGACAACATTTGTTTTTATGTTCATGTACCTTATTAAAATAAGATTTTTAAGTTATACACGCTGGTTTAAGTCATGTTAATGGAATGCAAGTTAAAATGACTTGATTCAGTTTAATTAAATATATTTTACAGTTTTTGCCCAACTTTGATTCAAGTATATATGAACCCAAGACTTGGGTTAGAATTTGTAATTACATGAATTATATTATATGGCCTTAACTGCTTTGTACTAAAGTAAATGCAGTGTACTAAGTGTGACCGTGGACCACAAAGGCAGTCGTAAGTTGCAAAAATACAGCCAAAAATACATTGTATGAGTCAAAATTATACATTTTTCTTCTATGCAAAAAACAACAACGTTAGTATAGATAATATTGCATGAATATATATTATATCACACTGCTTTGTTTACTGCAGTAACCAAGAAAACACAGATATTCAGCTGTTATAGGCGCCCCCTGCTGGATTAGCATTTATATTCAGTATATGAATAGTGTTTTATGTTAGGATTAGTTTCTTACAATCAGTATTTAGCAAATATGCTGTAAGTTAAATCCGGTTGAAACCCAAAGTAGCAATGAGGTCTTAAAATGTATGTACAAGTCTTTGAAAAGTCTTTGAGATTAAATGTCAATCTCTGATTCCTGTATATACTCTGTTTGTAATTCAGCAAAATATAGTTCTATCCTAACAAACCATACATCAATGGAAAGCTTATTTATTCAATGTCATGCATAAATAATGTAGACTTATGACTGTTTCTGATGTACAGGGTCTAAATTCTTTTTATATTATGTTGCAAAACACTTAAGATACTATTGAAGTGGGATACGTGTAAGGTGGTCCCATTTGGTGGTATGGGTAGGTCAGAGATAAAACAACCCATCTTTTTTTGGGGTGGGGGGGGGTGTAGCAAAGTGTATGTGACCATTACAAAACATACATTTTCTATTAACAACTCAGTCATGTTGTGACTCAATGGACATGAAGAATTGACTCTCACCTGAGAGCAAGAACAGACTCCCACCAGAGATGGCGATCTTGCTCTTTGTGGATGGGTTGTTGTCACCCACCTTTGTGCACTTCATGCCGACCACACTTACAATGATACCGAGGAAGCCCATGAGCACTGAGATCACCATCAGAGCTCGACACGTCTGAATGTGGGCTGCAGAAAAACACAGATTATTAGAGAGAGTTTCAGTGGGAACTCAGGTAACACTTTATTTTGATGGTCTATTTGAGTATTAGTAGACTGTCTGCTTAATATCTGCTGATACTGCTCCTTCGACAGACATTAAACTGACTATAAGAAACTTTGCAAGTACATGTCAACTTACACTAACCCTAACCCCAACCTAACAGTCTACTTATAATCTACTGAGAATTAGTTGGCATGTAGATGCTATGTAACTTAAATTCAACAAACGGACCATCAAAATAAAGTGTGACCAGAACTCAGTCATTTAAGCTAGTTCCTGGTAAAATATGGGCTCCAAACTGCAAATCAAATTCTTAAAGGGATAGTTCACACACACATTTTCTATTATTATTTATTAATTACTCGCCCTTAAGTGTTTCCAAATCTTTATGAGTTTCTTTATTTTGTGGAAGAATCTTGGAAACCTGTAACCATTGACTTCCATAGCAGGAAAAATAAATACTAAGCCAGTGGTTAGAGGTTTCAACTTTCTTCAAGATATCTTCTTTTGTGTTCATCAGAAGTAAGAAAGTCAAACAGGTTTGGAACAAGTAAAGGGTGAGTAAATGATGACAGTATTTTTATTTGTGTGTGAACTATCCCTTTAATCAGTAGTTTTGTCATTTTCCAATATAAGGTTTATTTAATCTATTCATAAATGTTATAAATTAAATATATAATTTAAGTACTTAAAGCATAAGGTAACACTTTATTTTAAGGCGTCCTTGTTTACGTTCCATGTACTTGCTATAGGAAATACAAATAATTATGCTAATTACATGGAATTAACCATAAACCTAACCTGTATTCTAACCATACCCTACAGTAATTATATGTAGTTAATTAAAATTACTCAGTACTTCAATGAATAGTTACATTCCATCAAGGGCACCTTAAAATAAAGTGACCAAGCATATTTTTATTCCTCATTTTCTGCTATTTTATTGTGCATTTTGTCCACATTTAACACACACATTTTATTATTGTCACTTTGAACAAATATTAAGCTACATAATCTGAAGCCTGGAGTTTGCATGTTCTCCCCGTGCTTGCGTGGGTTTCCTCCGGGTGCTCCTGTTTCCCCCACAATTCCAAAGACATGCGCTACAGGTGAATTGGGTAAGCTAAATTGTCCGTAGTGTATGAGTGTGAATGAGTGTGCATGGATGTTTCCCAGTGATGGGTTGCAGCTGGAAGGGCATCCGCTGCGTTAAACATATGCTGGATAAGTTGGCGGTTCATTCCGCTGTGGCGACCCCAGATTAATAAAGGGACTAAGCCGAAAAGAAAATGAATGAATGAATCTGAAGCTTCAAACTGCAATTCAGCTTCTTGATCAGTATTTTTCCCCTTGCTTTCCTGTAAAACCATATTTAACATATATATTTTTGTCTCATAACTCATGTCAACAGTATATCTTGGTCATATTTTACCCTGAAGTCCAAAGAAATGAATAATATTTTTGATTTAAGATGAATTAATCTTCAGTGTTCCCACAGGTTTGAAATATACTTGCGGTGGTAGCCGGATTGAAACACACCATTTACCCACATCCCATATAGTTAACTAAATGCGACAAACAAAACATAATTGAATTTTTAACAGTAGTTTTATTCATTATGACACTATTATACACTGTTTCTTTTCAATAGGTTAAAGTTAAAAAAAAATAAATCCACGATTTATCTTGCTTTTATGCTATTCAGGAGCCATGTGCACCCACTGACGGGTCTAATCTGCTTCTCTCTCGCTCTTTCAAGTTCAAAGCAAACTTGAATGCCAAAGCATTTTAGATATGTACATAAAATATCCTCTGTAGTATAACCTAATGACATCATCAAATTAATAGAATATACAGCAAATGAGAAATAAATGACAGAAAAAGAAATAAAAACAGACAATGTCTCGTAACGTGTATATTATTTAAATAAGGCAAATGCGTTGATTAACCATTAGTGGTGTACATATATTTTGCAGCCAGTTTAGACCAGTCATTTCATCCTCTCCGAGTATATAGTAAAGGTTTTCTGAGTCGTTTAGATTCAAGAATGAATTATTGAATGTTTCTCTCGCTCTCGCAACTGTGCGCGCAGTCTGCTGCGAAGCCAAGCGAATATAGGCTTAAGTAAAAAGGTAATGCAAAAACGCATACGATTAACGAACGACAGCTTTAGAAAGCAAAAGCCGAATCGTAGGCATTTTAGGAGATTTATAGGAACCCAGCTGGACGAAGTGCCAAAAAGCGCGTGTCTGGGTTGCAGAGTATGTGAGACCGTCTGTGGGAGTGTTGACATTTGTCGCGCACACAGAACGAAACGGGTAGACAAGAGAGGATTTTAATCTTCTCTAATTACTTAGTCGATCGCGGATACAAAATAGCGTAAAAGGAAATATACTTGGCCCAAAAAACACACGAAACGGGTAAACAGGAGAATATTTTTTACTACTTAGTCGATTGCGGATGTTTGGTTATATTAGGCGGATAAAAAATAGCGTAAAAGGATGATAAAAATAGTAAAAAAAAAAAAAGTGTCAGTAAATATACTTGCCCCAAGTATATTTACTGACACATTTTTTTTTACTATCATCATCATCATCATCATCATCATACAATTCATATCTTGCAAGAGATAAAAGCTGCTTGCATGTAAAAACAATACATATAAAAAAAATAAATGAATAAATTACCGGCCCCCATAAAAAAAAATGGTCCGGCCCTTCTGACATTTGCCAGAACTGCTAGATGGCCAGTCCGCCCCTGTACTTGGGCGGCCGTTAATATACCTGGGCGGCCCGCCCAAGTAAAGTCTTTGTGTGGGAAGCACTGATCTTCAAAAATATTATGTAAAAAGTAAGAAATAATATATTTTCTGCATGCAACATTTAATTTAATACAAACTTTTGATAACACTTTACAACACAGTTGTATTAATGAATGTATTTACTAATGAACAAACAATTAATAATACATTTATTCGTGCTAGTTAACGTTGGTTAAAGGGATAGTTCACCCAAAAAACGAACATTTTACTCACTATTTACTCACCCTCAAGTGTTTCTAAATCTTTATGAATTTCTTTCTTCTGTCAAACACTAAATTATATATTTTGAGGAAAGCTGAAAACCTGTAACCATTGACTTCCATAGTAAAACGAATACTATGGAAGCCAATGGTTACAGGTTTCTAACATTTCTCAAAGTATCTTCTTTTAGGTTTAACAGAGGAAAGAAACTCCTAAAGGTTTGAAACAGGTAAGCGGTGAGTACGTTTTGGGGGGAACTGCCCATTTAATGGGGTTCATCTTAGTAAATACATTAACTAATAAAACCTTACAGTAAAGTGTGACCCATATTTTTTAATCTTTTAATTTTCTGAGAGAAATATTGACTTGGAAATTCACCCTACGGTCTTAAGAATAAGGATTTTAGCACAATTTTGATCCCTTTCGAGGCGTTCTTCTACATTAAAATTCCGCAGATAACCCACACAGAGCTGAGTTCATACATAATGCTGTAGGAGTGACATTTGAACATGTCTGGCACAGAGGAGATTACTGTGGCTTTTCCACAAAGGAGGATTGTCTCTGCTTTTTTGTGTGACAGCTACATGCTAACATGCCAAGTTCAGCTCAGATAATGACTTCAACTTCAACTCCCGATCACACAATAGATTCAGACCACCAACCCCATGCTCTGAACTATCCCTGTATTGTTGGGCGCTTCTCAAAAGGAGAGTTCAGATGGCCACGTTTAATGGATATCTTTGAAAGTGTCACATCAAACAGGAACTGAAACCATAAAATAAGTATAACGGCATCTCAAAGAAGAGAAGAACTAATAATGTAACGTTTGATGCATGATTTATGTGCGAGGAGGACGCCTTTGAAGCAGGATTTTAGTGCTTTATACACTTTTTCTTTTACTACATTTGATGACTGCGCTTTAGATTATGGATTGCACTTCCTGTTTGGGGATCGTCCATTCAAAAGAGCTCAAATTTATCATTATGAATACACTCAAGAATATATCTTTGCTGCTTGTTCAAAGGACTTATTTAAAATGAGCTGATACAACACAGTTCTTAAGATTTCATTGGGACAACTTAATTCTTTTATGTTCAATCCACTTAAATTTGTAATGTTTGGAATTAAGGAATATTTGGCTTTTTGCTTTGTTTATATGTACACAATAATTAATTAATGAAATATTATAGTCTGGACGTACAAAAAAAAATAGTATTGCAGATTCATTGCCATTTATTTCAGCTGCAGTATGGGTTAGGGTTAATGTTTTTGGCATTTTATTTAATATTTATGGACCAAGCACCAGTGGTGCGTAGGCTATATTGGAATTTCTCCATTTATTATTATTATTATTATTATTATTATTATTATTATTATTATTCATTCATTCATTTTCATTTTGGCTTAGTCCCTTTATTAATCTGGGGTCGCCACAGCGGAATGAACCGCCTATTATTATTATTATTATTATTATTATTATTATTATTATTATAATTATAATAATAATAATTATTATTATTATTATTATTATTATTATTATTATTATTATTATTATTATTATTATTCTGTTCTGGAATTAATCGCATTTTTGAGGTTATAAACATGTTCGAAAACTCACAAAATTTTGCACATACACCAAAAGTGGCGAAAATCTACGGTTTCGGAAGTGGGTGTGGCAAAACGGCTCGACAGCGTCACTTATAAACAATCAACAAAGTGCCCCATGAGTAGGGCCAGACAGAATCTGCGGACATTTTATGCTATTTCTGCAGAGAATTTTGTAAAAATCTGCGGATTTATGCGGAATTATTTTGGAAGTATCATAACTATAAAAACTTAATATATGAAATAAGAAATAATACCTTTAAAAAAAAATGTTATGTTTACAATGCAAATCCATCTAGATCCACTTATTTGGTAAACAAAGCAAGTCTCTCATATAATATCTCTACTAAAAGACAGAAAATATTACTTTATTAACTATTTATTACTTTATAAACTATTATTACTGTAAATAAATCAAATTAACACTTTCATATTAGTCAATATTCATTCATTCATTCATTTTCATTTCGGCTTAGTCCCTTTATTAATCTGGGGTCGCCACAGCGGAATGAACCGCCAACTTATCCAGCATACGTTTTACGCAGCGGATGCCCTTCCAGCTGCAACCCATCACTGGGAAACATCCACACACTCTCATTCACACACATACACTACGGACAATTTTAGCTTACCCAATTCACCTATACCGCATGTCTTTGGACTTGTGGGGGAAACCGGAGCAGCCGGAGGAAACCCACGCAAACACGGGGAGAACATGCAAACTCCACACAGAAATACCAACTGACCCAGCCGAGGCTCGAACCAGCGTCCTTCTTGCTGTGAGGCGAACGTGCTACCCACTGCGCCACCGTGAGGCCCATTAGTCAATATTATTACTGAAATTAATTTAAAAACTGAATTAATATAAATGTACACACATTTACACAAGTAAATAAATAGACTCAATGATGGGCTAAAAATCTGCGGAAATCTGTGGATTTCTGCGTGCGCAGATTCCATGTGGGCCTACCCATGAGCTACGTTTCATGCACACTTACAAAAATTGGCACACTCATCAAACATGCCAATACCAACAAAAAAGGTCTCTTGGAGCGAAATCTGAAACCCAACAGGAAGTCAGATATTTTTTACTTCTTCTGCAAAAAAAAAGTGCGGTTGGTGATGTTAAATTGCGAAGATCTAGAGTTTTCGTCAATGGACGTGTCTGTGGCAGCCTCACAAACTTTGATGTTCAGCCACGAAACAGGAAGTTGTTATAAGTCAGGCATGCATTGTTCGATCTGCCTCAAAATACACATTTGATAAGAGTCCTGACCTGAACATGTCTACAGGCCAATATTCAGGTTCAGTCATAGCGCCACCTGCTGGCAACAGGAAATTACATGTTTTACACTGTAACAAATTCCTCCTAGAATTTTTATCAGATTGAAGCCAATTGCTATCAGTCTAATCCAAAGGCCTATGTGAAGTTGAATTGTGAAGATCGAGAGTTTTCAACAAAGGCCGTGTCCGTGTCGGACTGACAAACTTCAGTGTATCGCCATGGAAGAGGAAGTTCTTATAACTCAGCCATACAATGTCCAATCTGCCTAAAAATCCAGATTCTCAATAAAATTCCTCTCCTGAAAAAATCTACATGCCAATATTGAGTCACAGTCATAGCGCCACCTGCTGACAAAAGGAAGTTTGCCATAAATCTGTGCTTTTCTTATGTTTTTTTAATATTTATCAGCTTAAATTAATATCGTCCACTGTTCTGTGTCATCCTAAGGCTACCGGGCGGTGGTGAGCCTGGGTGCGAGGTCCCTTTCATCGCTGCTTGCAGCTTTAATTGTTGTTGTTTTGTACATTTTATCATTCATTCATTCATTTTCATTTCGGCTTAGTCACTTTATTTATCTGGGGTCGCCACAGCGGAATGAACCGCCAACTTATCCAGCATATGTTTTACGCAGCGGATGCCCTTCCAGCTGCAACCCATCTCTGGGAAACATCCATACACATCCATTCACACTCATACACTACGGACAATTTAGTCTACCCAATTCACCTGTACCACATGTTTTTGGACTTGTGGGGGAAACCGGAGCACCCGGAGGAAACCCACGCCAACACCGGGAGAACATGCAAACTCCACACAGAAATGCCAACTGACCCAGCCGAGGCTCGAACCAGCGACTTCTTGCTGTGAGGCGAACGTGCTACCCACTGCGCCACTGTGAGGCCCTACATTTTATCAGATATATAATATGACAATTATTATTATACATCAGAATAGTGAGTATTGCAAAACCCGACAAAAGTATGTCTTGCTCACATTTTAACCCAAGTCAAGAGAAATGTATGATATTTTGATTTAAGATCAGTCTTAATGTCCAAAAATAGTAAATAGTAAAAAAACAAAACAAAAGTATGTTCTTAAAGTAATGCCATGCTTAGTATTTTGCTGTATCACAAGCATATATACAATTAAAGACAAAATTATAATAATTTTAATAGCCAATTTATTTTTGTCTGCCACGATGACAGCACATAATATTTTAATTATATTAGTTATTTTGCGAGATACTAGTATTCAGCTAAAGTGCAACTGAACGGGTTAATTTGGTTAACTAGGCAAGTCATTGGATAATAATGGTTTGTTTTGTAGCCAATCAGGAAAAAAATCATATGAGGAATAATAATATTGTTCATTCATTCATTCATTCATTTTCTTTTCGGCTTAGTCCCTTTATTAATCTGGGGTCGCCACAGCGGAATGAACCGCCAACTTATCCAGCATATGTTTTACGCAGCGGATGCCCTTCCAGCTGCAACCCGTTACTAGGAAATATCCATACACACTCATTTACACACATACACTATGGACAATTTTAGCTTACCCAATTCACCTATAGCGCATGTCTTTGGACTTGTGGGGAAACCGTAGCACCCGGAGGAAACCCACGCCAACACGGGGAGAACATGCAAACTCCACACAGAAATGCCAACTGACCCAGCCGAGGCTCGAACCAGTGTCCTTCTTGCTGTGAGCAACAGGGTTGAGATAAGTCTTTCTCCAGAAGAGAAAATATTATAGGAAATACTGTGAAAATTTATTTCCTCTGGTAATCATCATGGGGTGGCGCGGTAGCGCAGTAGGTAGCACTGCTGCTTCACATGCAAGAAGGATGCTGGTTCGAGCTCCGGCTGGGCCAGTTGCCGTTTCTGTGTGGAGTTTATATGTTCTCCCTATGTTGGCGTGGGTTTTCGCCGGGTGCTCTGGTTTACCCCACAGTCCAAATACATGCGCTATAGGTAAATTGGATTTAGCTAAATTGGCTGTAGTGTATGTGTGTGAATGAGAGTGTATGGGTGTTTCCCAGTGATGGGTTGCAGCTGGAAGGGCATCCGCTGCGTAAAACACATGCTGGTTTTGTTTGCGGTTCATTTCACTGTGGCGACCCCTGATTAATAAAGGGACTAAGTCAAAAGAAAATGAATGAATGAAAAATCATTATTTGTAAATATATTTCGAAGAGAATAAAATGTTCACAGTATTATATAAAAAAGATCTCTTTTGAGTCCACTGTTTATTTTTTCTAGATTATTTTCCCTTTGTTTCGCTTCAGAACAGTAATTTTCAATATGCATTTGTAATATTGGAGTGAAAAATGTTGGGGCTTATTCATTGTCTGATTTGTTAATTCTAGTATAAGTTGCCTTTTGACACTCAATAGGTGAACTGTGGAGAATATTAACACCTCATTTTACTTTTACACTCATTTTTAAACACTTCACTATTTGTTCTCTATGTAGGTCTTATTTTCTAGTCTTTTATCCTTGTTGTGCTTCAGTATTTCACAAAGTAACATCATGATCTCCAGGCGGAGTGTGAATGAGGGCAGTTAGAGTCCCGCTCAGGGTTGGCAGTGCCAGGCGAGCGCTGGAGAACATGCTTGAAGAGAAGCCGCATGTGAGGCTCAGCCATTGTCTATTGTTTGCACTTGTGGGCCGCTTTACAAATCACTGAAAACATCTCTCATCAATGCCTTCCTCACACAAATTCACTTACTATTGATGATGTCATTATCATTTTCGACGCCCTCAGTCATAATCAGAGAGATATAATATTAAGAATAAATAATAGTAGTAATTTTATAGTAATTAAGCTTCCGTTTCCTATATTTTTGTGATTGTCTGCTTACATTAATGTGCTTATTTTTAAATATCAACTTCAGCTAACTGGATTAAATGAACCAATAGTGAAATGTAATAAGGTTTTACATTAAAATCGTTGACATTTAAGAATTAAAAGGATCATTCACCCAAAAAGGAAAATTCTCTAATCATTTATTTATTCTTCACAACAAAAAAACATTGACTCAACTTAAAATTGTAAGGCAACTGCTTCTTTGAGTTGACTCAACTTAAATCTGTTGTGATCGCCAGCAGCGTAGCCCTTGGAGATCGTTGAAGAAGACTCCCTGTCATTCACCTGAACTACATATCCCATCATGTCCTGCAGTCACACACCAGTTTCAGGTTACACACACTACAGTATAACAAGACTCAGCCAAGATGTGTGTGTGAGAGTGATGTGTATATAGTCCATGTAATCAGTCATGATCAGCTTCAGCTGTGTGTGTGTGTAATCTGGAGGTGAACTGAAACCGGTGTGTGACTGCGGGGCAAGATGGGATCTGTAGTCCGGGTGAATGACAGGGAATGTTCTCCAGCAATTCGCGAGGGTTATGTTGCTGGCAGTCCCAACAAAATCAAGTTGTGCAGCAAGCTGCCTTACAATTTTAATTTGTCATTTTTTATTACAGTATTCCTGTTTGACTATTTATTCTATTGAAGACAAAGTCAGATATATTGAAAAATGTTGGGAAAAACAGCCATTGAGTTCCATTTTTTTGTTGTTGTTTATACTATAGATGTCAATTTCTGCTTTTTCCAACATTCTTCAGAATATCTTGTTTTGTGTTCAACAGAAGAAAGAAATTCATAAAAGTTTATAACCACTTGAGTGTGAGTAAATAATGAGGAAATGTTCAGATTTGGGTGAACTATCTCTTTAAGAGATTATATACTTACTGTGTCATGTTATCATACATTCTACATTCAAACGACTTATTTAAAATGAGCTGAAACAACAATTCTTGAGTTTTTTTGGGGACAACTGTCCTGTTCAATCCACTTAAATTTAGAAAAACTAATAAGTTAACTTACGGTGGCGCAGTGGGTAGCGCTCTCGCCTCACAGCAAGAAGGTCGCTGGTTCGAGCCTCGGCTGGGTCAGTTGGCATTTCTTTGTGGAGTTTGCATGTTCTCCCCGTGTTCGCGTGGGTTTCCTCCGGGTGCTCCGGTTTCCCCCACAAGTCCAAAGACATGCACTATAGGTGAATTGGGTAAGCTAAATTGCCTGTAGTGTATGTGTTGGAATGTGAATGTGTCCGTAGTGTATGTGTCCATAGTGTACATAATGGAAGTGTATGGGTGTTTCCCAGTGATAGGTTGCAGCTGGAAGGGCATCCGCTGCGTAAAACATATGCTAGATAAGTTGGCGGTTCATTCCGCTGTGGCGACCCCAGATTAATAAAGGGACTAAGCCGAAAAGAAAATGAATGAATGAATAAATAAGTTAACTTAATTCTTTCATGTTGTCCCAACACAAGTTGATTGTGGAACCCAGCATTTATCATACGTTATCATACATTCTAACTTTACCATTTACATTTGACTGGACATTTTTACCTTTTAACATTGTTTTAAGATGTTAATTTTGGTTTTATATAAGGATTTGATACAAATGTTCATGTTTTCTTGTAGGATTTCAGATTTAAACCCAAGAATTTAACCTAACTTAGATCTTCCTTGTATTTTTCTTTATGCGTTCAGTTTTAAAGTGACAACAAAACATCATCATTTTTATTTTCATTCCACTCAAGAGTTCATCTTGCAGTGTTTACCGTCCACGTTTTCTAACTTGAAATTAGCGTGGCCCGAGTGTGCTTCATATATCTTAAACACTATCTTTAGTCGACAGGACATAATAACAGTTATTGAAGAAAAGGCACTAGAGCTGCTGCAGAAAAGGGCAAACAATGCAAGTTTGTGGGAGGCTGTCTGTACATACAGAAGTCACTATCGGAGCAGATGACCTCAGGCTGAGGAGGGGGACAGTGGAATCAGATGGTCCCGTCACCCTTTGTGGGCCGAGGCTTACAGATTCCAGCAGCAGCAGTACAGTAACTGACTGCAGCCTTTGTCTGCCAGCTAGAGACCAAATGATATTCCCCAAAAACCAAAAAACTAACACTTATTAAACAGAAAGTGGCAGTCGGGCTTGTGCAAAGGGTTTTTCTGGATAAAGTGGTTCCTTGATGAACAAAGTGACAATTACACTATTGCAACACTGCAGTGCCGAATGCTTTTGGTGATTTAACAGAGCCGACAGCAGTTATGAATATTATTAACGGCACCCTTGAAAGTAATAAGATGTTCTGCAATGGCTCTTTGTGGCATTTTAGCTTTTTCAAAGAAGATTCTTCACATAAAGATCTATTTTTGGCTTTTTAAGATGGCTATGTTGTTCTTTAAGATAAAAAATGTTTTATTATACACTTAAAAATATGACTTTTAAGATTCATGGAACCCCTCAATTCAACAAAAGGTGGAGATTGATATTTTGTTGATTAAAATGTTCTGTAGGCTAAGAAAAACAGGGTCTATGACAGAAATGTTCTTTCAATCACTGCCAAAAAACAAACAAACTAAATTATATGTATTATAATACAAAC
>CAIGQW010054176.1:10898191-10928597 GCA_903798125.1 Danio choprae
TAGAAGTAGATTGGCCTTTTGACAGATCCTTCGATCAGCACATTAGTTTCTAGGTTCGTTAAAGCTCCAGTAGATACTTTTTAGAACGTAAAGTTCTTCAGTGACATGTTGTAAGAGCCTTTTTGGTTCCATTGGGAACCTTATTTTATTTCATCAGTCAATCAGATCTGTAACAACAACTGAAGCAGCACACTAGTTGTTGCTTTAAGGAGTTTTTTTTTTGTGGTCTTTCGGTCAGATAAATCTGTAACAATTGCAATTTAGGCAGATCTTTATTAGGCGTTGCATCTTTAAAATGTAATCTTCAAAGCATTGCATAATGCTTAATAAGTTCTCGGTGGAACTAAAAATTGACAATGATGCTGTAAGAACTAAGATCTTAAAAGTTACATCATGCTGTTGGATTTAGTTTTGTTCACATTTGGAGCGTTTAAAAAACAGTCAGTGAGATAAAAATAAAAAACCCTGAAATTATATTATATTTGACATGTTTGTCATTTAAATTATAAGTGATACATATATTTATTTTTGTAATTATATCTATAAAAAATCAATTAAATTCAACTTTTTACAATGTAGATTGTCTCAAAGCAGCTTAACATAGATGAGGACGTTCTAGTCATTTAGTAATTTTACTAGAAAATGTACTAGAAAGTCTTTAAATAATGTAGTCCTCAGAGCCCCAGTAGATGCTTATGGCATTCTTTGTAGTACTAAAGATTCAAGTGACATCAATGGAACATTTTTGGTTCCATTTGGAGCCTTTAAATTTAAATGTGATCACACGGTCAAATGCAAAAGCTGCTCATTGGTGGAGTTGCTCTTCGGTGGACCGGCCTTCACCAGTGACATTTGCACTACATTAATCTGAAATAAACTGAACTTCAACAGTGACTCTCCTGCCTGCCTGAATTGCTGGATTGTTCCACAATTTAAAATATTATGGCTTTCTTTTCTTCATCTATGTTAAGCTGCTTTGACACAATCTACATTGTAAAAAGCACTATAGAAATAAATAAAAGAAAGACAATCTGTGACAACTCAAAATTGATATGTACACTTACATTAGTCAAACTGACTCAAAATATTAAGTTCAACTTATTACAGTAATTTAAACTAACATAAAAAACATTTGTTGTCGTGACTTACAGTGGAAGATATGCTTTAAGCATGTCCTTAAAATGTAATAGGAAATGTTTGTTTGCTCATAATCCCTTCAAAGCGGCGATAAAGAAGACCTGTGTGCAGTGTGGGGATGTGCATTCTGAACATATCTTTGCTGTTTGCCCCAAACACTGGCCTTTTCTTCTCAACACAACCGCCATTCATCCCTTCAAGACAATACGCTGTTATTAAAAGCAATGATGCAGAATATAAGACGGCAAACTGTTTTCTCAGAACATGCCACATTTATATTACATCTGCTATTGTTATTAAGAAAGTGCCTCATAACTCTTCAGAAGCGTTGTGGTATTGTAATGATTGACCACAAATCACAAACAGATGTGGATGTGATGCTGATTGTCATGAAAAAAATAATTGAATTATACTAAACGCGCAATCATCAGCCACCATTCATAATTGAATTTTAGGGACGTCTTCTTCCCAGGACCGTCCCAGGAACAGACAAGAAGCGACTGATTCTGATTAGACGCAACAAGTCACCACAAAATTGACAATGACTGGCGCTAAATGTTGATTAATCGCCTTGTAATTGCATTCCGCTGCATTTCAGCAGCCTGTGTCTCGGTGAGGTTAGCATCACATAAGACTCTCATTATAATATGTCAAAACGCACATATTTTAATTTGATCGATTAAAGGAGTTGATTTAATCCATCTGCACACAGCAGCCCTTGGAGTTGATTGCATTTTTTTTTTACCTACTAACCTCCTCCAGCCAAAGAGTCTTGATTTAATTCATATTTCAGGCTCTTTTTAAATCTGTTTACAACAAACAAGACCATACTTATTAGAACTACACTCTTAAAAATAACGGTTCCATCATTTGGAACTTTTAGAACATCCTTTAGAATTCTTTAAGATTTTTAGAATGTTCTTCACACAAAAAAAGATGTTTTTAAGAATGTTAAGAATGTTTTAAAGGAATAGTTCACCCAAACATTAACATTTAATCAATATTTACTCAGCCTCAAGTGATTCCAAACCTTAATGAGCCTCTTTCTTCTGCTGAACACTGAAGAAGGCATTTTGAAGAAAGCTGAAAGCCTGTAACCATTGACTTCCACTATAAAAAATGCTGGGTTTCACACAATTCCTTCATGTTGTCCCAACACAGTTCGGTGTCGTTAACTTTCTCGATTAAGTTAACCTAAATTGTTTTTACAAATTTAAGCGACTTGAACATGAAACAATTAAGTTTTCCGCAAAAAACTTAGGAATTGTGTTGTTTCAATTCTTTTTAAATAAGAAGTTGGAACAAGCAGCAAAAGTCATTTTTTGAGTGTAGTAGGAAAAACAAATACTATGGAAGTCAATGGTTACAGGTTTTCAGGATTCTTCTTCACACTTAAAAAAAAAAAAAAAAAAGATAGTTTTAAGAATGTTTTAAGGGATAGTTCATCTAAAAAAATGAAAATTTGATCAATATTTACTCACCCTCGAGTGATTGCAAACATTAATGAGTCTCTTTCTTCTGCTGAACACTAAAGAAGGTATTTTGAAGAAAGCTGAAAGCCTGTAACCATTGTCTTCCACTATAAAAAATGCTGGGTTTCACACAATTCCTTCATGTTGTCCCAACACAAATCGATTAAGTTAACTTGAATTGTTTTTAACTAAAATAGTTTTTATGAATTTAAGTAGATTGAACATGAAACAATTAAGTTGTCCCCCAAAAAACTTAGGAATTTTGTTATTTCAACTCTTTTTAAATAAGAAGTTTGAACAAGCAGCAAAAGTTGAGTGTAGTAGGAAAAACAAATACTATGGAAGTCAATGGTTACAGGTTTTCAGCATTCAAAATATCTTCCTTTATGTTTAACAGATGTAAACAACCCATAAGGATTTGAAACAAGTAAAAGGGTCAGAAAATGATGACAAAATGTACATTTTTATGTGAACTGTCCCTTTAAGGATGTTCTTGAGTAACCAAAATTTGTTCTTCTGTGCCACAACAAGCTCCCTTATTTCGCTTAAATTAGTTTTAATATCATAATTAAACGCGTCATTCCAAAAATCTTTTTTTTTTTCCTGTGGGACACAAAAGAAGATATTTTAAATAATGTTCAAGCATTTCTCCACAACTTTTATGTGCAATGATGTGAAATGTGTCTTTGAGGAACCTACAATTGTTCAAACTCTCCTGTGGAATCATAATTTTACTAAAATAATTTGAATAACACAATTAAACACGAGTCTTTCTAAAATCTTTCTTTTTTTTCTGTGATATTTTCAGTGGCATTTTTCCACAACTTTTTTTTTTTTTTTTTTTTTTTTTTTTTTAGCCAGGTGTGCAAAGATGAATCGTAGTAGGAAAAAACTCTATCACTGTAACTATCACTGTAACCATCTATCTGTGCTTTAAAAAGTTGGTTTACTTCTTACCGTCCAGCGAGAGCAAGGAGTCGAAGATCTTGCACTGCACCTGGCCTGTACTCTGAGATGCACAGGACATCCAAAGGCCCTCATACAAGCCCACGGCCATGATGATGGCGTCCCCTGCGTACGAGGAATGCTTCCATTGGGGCAGCACCGTAGTGGAGATGATTCCAACCCATCCTCCCAATGCCAGAAAGTAGCCCAGAAGCTGAAACCCAGAGTTGGCCATAGTAGTCCTTTCTTTAGTGTTTTTTTAGTTTACAATTAGAGTTCAAAGAAGTCCTCCAATCAGGAACCAGCCACCTGCGATTCCCTCAACAGCGTGCAAAAGAAATCCACCAACGTCTGATTCTCGCCAACTCTTCACTCACTCGCTGTATCCTTTTGTAGCTCTCGTTCGAGTCAGTATCTCTCATTTGGAGGCTCCCTGTGGCATCCCTTAATTCTGGCTCAAGTCTCCAATATGAAGGGACCCCGCTTTTTTGGGAAGGGGGCTGTTAGAAGAAGTGTTTGGGGCTGCCGTCAGGATGTGCTTGAGCGCCGCTTTACTGTCCGCATTGCTGTTCTTGTCACACACCAGTGCGTCTGGATGGTGCTCAGAGGGCAGAGCAGCGGGAAAAAAGGAGAATACTTCACAGACCAAGAAAAAAAGCAGAGTAAATCCAATGGGGGCTGGTGGGTGCTCTCTGATTGGTGCGTTCGGGTAGAGAAACGCCTCCTGGAAATAGTGCAGGAGGGACTAATTAAGGCCAGATGTCACTTGTAGAGTCAAAAAAGTGAGACGTGCGATGCACCACAGAGCCCTAATTGCATTAACCCCTCTTCAGACCTAAATTGTGATCCAAGTTTCAGAAAAATGGGAGAAGGCTTGTATAAATGAAATCAAATAAAAACAATAAAAGTGTCAAATATTTAATTAAATTCAATTAGTTAATTTAAATTAGTTATTTATTTATTTATTTGTTTGTTTGTTTGTCCATTTCAGTGGACATCAGCTGGATACTTGTAATCGCTGACTTCCATAGTACACTACCTGACAAAAGTCTTTTCGTCTATCCAAGTTTTAGGAACAACAAATAATAACTTCTAGTTGATCATTTATTATCAAAAGTGACTTTTATGAAAGGCAAAGGCCTCTAGATTATGCTTATTTTACCTAAATAAAATATGATCATGCCTTGATTTTTAATTATTTGATTAGGACAGTAAGGTCAGACTTTTCTGAGGCAAAAGTCTTGTCACTTGACAGAAATAATGTACAGTATAGAATATAAAGTCATGGTGCAGTGGAAAAATAATTCACATTGTGTTTGACTCCCATGAGCTTGAAGGACTGCATCCATACATCTCTGCAATGACTCAAATAACTTATTAATAAAGTCATCTGGAATGGCAAAGAAAGCTTTCTTGCAGGACTCCCAGATTTCATCAAGATTCTTTGGATTCATCTTTAATGCGTCCTCCTTCATCTTACCCCAGACATGCTCAATAATGTTCATGTCTGGTGACTGTGCTGGCCAATCCTTGAGCACCTTGACCTTCTTTGCTTTTAGGAACTTTGATGTGGAGGCTGAAGTATGAGAAGGAGCGCTATCCAGCTGAAGAATTTGCCCTCTCCTGTGGTTTGTAATGTAATAGGCAGCACAAATGACTTGATACCTCAGGCTGTTGATGTTGCCATCCACTCTCACACGCCCCCATACTGAATGTAACCCCAAACCATGATTTTTCCTTCACCAAACTTGACTGATTTCTGTGAGAATCTTGGCTCCATGCAGGTTTTAATAGGTCTTCTGCAGTATTTGTGATGATTAAGATGCAGTTCAACAGATGATTCATCAACAACGAGACTTTTGTCAGGCAGTGTATTTGTTGTTCCTGCTATGGAAGTCAATGGCTGCAGGTTTTCAGCTTTCTTTAAAATATCTACTTTTGTGTTCAACAGAAGAAAGAAACTCATAACAGTTTGAAACCTCTTGAAGGTGAATAAACAGTGAGTAAATGTTCATTTTTGCGTGAACTATCCCTTTAAATTCTAAACCCACTGTATATTATAACGGACAGACATATGTTTGTAAAGATTTTGATTTAAAGCTTGAAATTCTACAATCGTTTTTTGTTTGTTTAACTAGTAGATGCAATCCTTCTTTTCTAGACAATCAATGAAATATCGGCAAACATATTAATAAATGTTGGCGCGATCGCCCAGTGGTTCCTGTCATTCTACTGTCCTGTAAAATAAAGGCCAATAGGCAAGTTGACTTCATTGTTTTTACAAATTTAAGTAGATTGAACATAAAACTATTAAGTTGTCCCCAAAAAATGCTAAGAATTGTGTTGGTTCAACTCATATTAAATAAGTAGTGTGAACAAAAAGCAAATGTCATTTTTTGAGTGTAGACAAGTAAAACAATATTGTATTGTTTATTGAAATGAGTCAAAATGAAGTGTGTTTTTTCCTTCAAACAAGTAAAATGATCTTAAATAAGAATATTTTACTTGACCGATAGATAATTTAGCTTGTTTGGGGGAAAATCATCTAATTAATTAATTAATTTGTTTTTACTTATTATTTTAGAAAACAAAACAATATGTTACTTGTCTCGAAAATGCTGCTTGATTTAAGAATTGGTATATATTTGGACTAGAAACAAGACAAAAACCATGTTAAAAAATGCATTTGTTGTCATATTTCTCAGATTACAACACGCAGAGCCTTACTGCCATTTGATTGGATGACAAAACTCCATTATCATGGACTGTATATTTGGAACAAAATGATGTCGCAGGTGAAATAATGGTCAAATTCTCAAAGCAAGCGTCTTAAAATCGACACCATGTCTCAAAAACATCCAAGCAAAATTTATTCTGTCAGAATTTTGTCAAAATACATACAATAATTTTCCTTCAACTTAAGGCTGATTTATACTTCTGCGTCATGCGCACGCGTATGCTCCGCTGACGCGCACCTCTCAAAAAATGAGGCAACGTCGTGTAGCACAAGCTCTGTGATTGGTTGGCTTGAAAGCTGTGACGAGTGTGGGCGGTGCTGAGAGCTGCGAGCTCGAGGGAGCGAGTGTAGGAGTGAAGGAGCTCCAGATGGAAACTTTAGTTTTGTGTTTACGTTATGAATAAAGTTGTTGCACATCCGCCAGTTCCCGCCTCTGAATGAGCAAGTTTTAGCTACTTGTACATTAAGGTAGCGTTTAGAAAAAACGAAACACCCATAAAGAAACTCGACACAGAGGAAAATCACTCGACACTCGATCAGCCTTTAGTCCCTTTATTTATCTGGGGTCACCACAGCGAAATGAACCGCCAACTTATTCAGCATATATTTTTACACAGCGGATGCCCTTCCAGCTGCAACCCAGTACTTGGAAACACCCATACACACTCATTCACACTCATACACTACGGCCAATTTAGTTAAATCAATTCACCTATAGCGCATGTCTTTGGACTTTGGGGGAAACCGGAGCACCCGGAGGAAACCCACGCCAACACGGGGAGAACATGCAAACTCCACACAGACATGCCAACTGGCCCAGCCAGGACTCGAACCAGCGACCTTCTTGCTGTGAGGCGACAGTGCTAACCACTGAGCCACCGTGTTGCCCCAACTTGAATTATATTTTGTAATTAGATGGCAAATAGATGAAATTATGTGATATGTACACGTTTTCCACCTGTGGATGCCAGACACCCGTGCAATCTGTTGGACGGTGCGTGGTGCGTCTTCTTGGCTCAGTACCATATCTTGGACATGTCTTGGTGATATTTTCAGCAGTATGGGCAATGCGTGGACGACCACTCCCCGCCACACGACATACTGATCCAGTGCATTCAATTTTTCATAATCCAATCCACCTTTTGTCCAGTTGCTAGTCGAAGATTCACGAAGAAAACGTGAAGCACTGTAGCCTTTCAGTTCTCGTAAACCTTTGATCAAACTCTTATCTTCATTCGAAAACACCATTTTTATTTAGGCCTTACGCAGCTAATAAATACGCCACCATTACGCCATCGCCAAGGAAAGTAAATAAAAGGATTATTCTAATGCACAGATTGCGCTGTTATTCCTGTACGAAATTTAGTCATTCTTATTCCTGTAGTACGATAAGCAGTCTTATTTTTGTATGATATATTTTTGCTTGTTCACAATGTAGAGTCAGTCAGATTTCAAACAATCGCATGTGGATTGAAGCTTCAACATGTGGCATCAGTAAGTGAAGTTGTTTTCCCCATTTGATTGTGCTCCTGCGCTGACCCTTCAGAGGCGCATAAATCAGCGTTTTAAACTGCGCCGCTTGAAAGGAAGTGTCACCCGCGCACAAAAACTCTTGCTTCTGCTGGAGATTTAGAGGCTGGTCTCTGACAGCTTGGAGGATCTCCATAGGAACCCATACGGTTTAATCAGGGAAACACACAGCGGGTCCTGCTGCAGGGAACGGAGGCGCCTTTCGGGTCAGGGAGCGCATGAACAGAATGTGAAGAACGTTCAGTGACAAAAGTAGAAACTGAAACTGTTTGATTTATTCACTTATTTTTGTGAGGAAAATGCAAGGCTTTCCAATGCAAAACGTTTGCCTGCGTGATGCTTTGTGTTGTGGGTGGTTGCCATGGCATTGCTTTGCTGTTGCTAAGTGTAAAAAGGCTAGTTTTATTTAAGGGTTACGTTGGATTTATATTAAAACAACAATGTTCCCCTAAATGTCCAAATGCCCCTTACAAATAATTTAGTATTGAACAATGCTGATGAATTATTAAGGGCTAACATTCATTGCTACATGAATAGTTTTTACTGCAAGTGTTTTAGGGTTATTGATTGAAACTTAGCTTACTTCATTTTTCTTTGTATATATAAATCTGAATATGGGTCAAAAATCTTGTCACATTCAGTTAGAAATTACATAAATAGCGTAAATGATACTATATTTCCAATTCAAACTGCAAAATTTGAGAGTTATATATAACTATGAAATAAAGTTTTTTTTGTTGTTTTTTAAATAATAATAATAATAATAATAATAATTCCTTACATTTATATAGTGCTTTTCTGGACACTCAAAGCGCTTTATGTATTTTGGGGGGAATCTCCTCATCCACCACCAGTGTGCAGCATGTATGATGCAACGGCAGCCATATTGCGCCAAACCGCACACCACACACCAGCTGATTGGTGGAGAGGAGACAGAGTGGTGAAGCCAATTATGATATGGGGATGGTTAGTAAGCCATGATGGACAGAGGCCAGTGGGTAAATTTGGCCAGGATGCCAGGGTTAAACCTCTACTCTTTTTCGAAAGACATCCTAGGATTTTTAACGACCACAGAGAGTCAGGACCTCGGTTTAACATCTGATCCGAAGGACAGTGCTCACTGACAGTATAGAGTCTCCATCACTATACTGGGGTGTTTGGACCCACACAGAACGCAGTTCGATCACCCCCTGCTGGCCTCACAAACACCAAAACAGCTCTCACAACGCGACCTAGTTTTCCCATTTGTCTCCAATCCAGCTACATACCAGGCATAGCCCTGTTTAGCTTCAGTGGGTGACCATGTGAGAGCGGTAGAGAGCTAGCTCCCAGCTAAGTGTCTTATATATACAGTGTATATAGGGTTCTTCTGTAACCCATTTCTTCTGCTATCACCTGAACCCCTGTGAACAAAACCAGGACCTCCTCTTCTCTTCCCCACCTCACCGCATGACAACCCCAAACTGAGTGTGCCTTACACAGGTGAGTGGGCTTGACAAACAACCTGTAGAAAACACACACTTTCATCTCTCTGACACTTTAACAGACCCTTGCACAAGTTTTGCACATAGACATTTTCTTGTGCATTTATGAAGTGCTTCAAACAGGTGAGTGGGCTTGACAAACCACCTGTAGAAACGCTCTTCTCTCTCTCTCAAAAAAAAACTCTTCCCTATCGCTAGCACTTAATTCTCTGAGCACAATCAGTTTCTTCGTATAATTAACAATTGTTGTGTGTATTGCCTCTTCTTGTTTAATCACTCAACGGCTCCTAAATTGGACAAAAGTGTCTGCTAAACGACTAAATGTAAATGTCAGGTGATATCTGTGTAATATATTTTATATAAGTGATAGTTTACAATAGTAATGTCTGCCTTATCAAAAGCACCAATAACAACATAAATAGTGGAAAAGACAAATAACGCAATGAACTACCCTACATATTTGGCAAACGCGGACCTAACAGCTACAACAACAACAAAGAAACCCACAAAATATTTTCTCCAGACCTCAAACTGCAATCAACTGTTTGGACCCCTTTGAATGACATAATTAATCTGGCGTCTGAAAGCTTGCCATTACACAAGACTGCGAACAAGGACTTATGAAAAACAAGTCATTATTTCATTGACCCCGGAGAGGTGGGGCAGTTCTGTGTTTTCCAAAACCATCTCATTAGGTTTTCCTTTGAAGCATCCTCTCGAAACAGGATTATCCCCCACGGTCCATCCCAGCAGAGTCAGGGGTCTGATATGCACTCGGGGGCCCCTGGGATTGGTGTTATTACAAGGCGAGGGGCTAATTATCTAGATAGCAATGAACCTTCGTTTTTTTTGTTTTGTTTTTTTTTAAGACCACAAGACCAATTCATTCCTTCATTCCATTCATCCACAACCATTCCTCAATATAAGTCATACACAGAGATGAATTGGGGATCCATGCTCTGATCAGCCCAGAGCTGCTGTTTACATTTGAGTGGGTCTCACTGAACTATGTAGCTCAGTCAAAGTCTTTTACAAACAGCTCATCTGCCCTTCTCTCTGCATGGATTAAAATACCATGTAACCATGCTTGTATGCGTCTGCACAAAACCCACCAGGGGTAACAAGACAGATCCAGTGCTCTCAGTGGTCAGCGCGGGAGATAAATAGATGAGTAGACGGACTGAATTAACTGGAGTTGCATGCTTTCTTTATGTTGCATCACTGTGAATAATGCTGTAATACGTATTTGCATAGGTCAGGCAGACAATATAGCCAGACTATATTATTTATTTATATATTGTTATTTGCGTTGCAATTTAATTTAAACTTGTTGGTCCTTTATTAAATTACAAACATTACAGTAAGCAGTGCAAACTATTGCATAAGTGTCTCTTTATATTTATATGCTTTATATTTATATATACATTTAAGATGAGTAGACAGACTGAAATAACTGGAGTAACACGCTTTCTTTATATTTCATCGCTGTGAATAATGTTGTAATACTTATTTGCATAGGTCATGCAAACATTATGGCCAGTCTGTGTCTTTTTGTAATTTATATATATACAAATTATATCTGTTTATATTATTTAGTTTTGTTTTATTTATTTATTTATTTATTTTGTTTTATTTAATTTAATATTTTATTTTGTTTTAATTTATTGTATTTTTTTATTGTATTTTTTATTTTTTTTTTTTTTTTCTTCTTCAGAAATGTACAAACATTATAGTAAGCAGTGCAAACTATTGCATGGCAGTATCTCTGCGTTATATTTATACGTGCAATTTAATGTGTCAGAAAACAAATATGATTCCTAAAACTACTTGATGAAAGATTTCCAAAAGATTTGTGCATTTTTAGAAAGAAAAAAAAGGCTACAAACTAATTTGTGTATTTCTAATTATTGTTCTTAGTATGACCTATTTAAAAAGCTTTCTGTGACCCGTGCATGTTTATTTACTCAAGTATAAACCAGTTATCCGATTTTTTTATTTGATTTGTACTCTTGTAGTCTTGTAAAACATGTTTATAAAGCTGTTATTATATTAACTATTACTATGTATTATTGAACTGTCACTCTGTTGATTTTCAGCCAAGATGTTTGAGGCAGATTTTGAATAGCATTTCACTACTTATGATGGGAGCCTTAAATAAATGTGGTTAAAGCAAAATGAAGCACAAGACAGGCAATGGCAGGCAAGTGTTATTATGTTGCTTCTCTCTAAAGTCCTTTTCAGACACAAATAATACTGCATAGAACATATAGTACATAGCATAACTCGTTAAATAATGTCAACTGTAGATTTAATATCATTTGTCATCTACGTGCTAAGATCAAGCTTTTAAGCAGGACGGGTACAGATGGAGACAGAAAAAAAAGTGTAGAAACTGAAGTGGATTGTAGTGAAAGTCCCCCTCCTTCACAAACCCAAACTTCAGCGGCTTATAGGAGCTCTCTGGGAAACTCTGACCATTGAAAAGACCATCTGGTCAAGTTCACTGCTGGCTAATTAGCGATGAGACATTCACAGTTTTTTTGTTGTTGTTTTTTTTTTTTTTTACCTCCGTTGACTCCCCACTGGTATAAAAGAAAGTTACTTGCAGTTCACACAAAATGGAGGATATAAATTCAACTGCGGTCTGAGAATTCTGTTTTTATGTCAATGATTCATGCAACAATATGAAAGGATGCTTGTTCATTGTGCCTCACTGCGTTATAAGGTGAATTCCAAATTCTACAGGTTACAGTGGTACTAATTTGCTTGGGGTGGGAGTTTTGTAGCATATTCCAGCTTAAAAACACTAACCATGAATATAACAGAAGGTTTGTTTTACTCTGTCTGCAAATCACATGACCCCATGTTTTCTACACAGGAAACTGCCTAATAAGATTGATGGGCTAAAGTAATTAGGGGCGTTATCAAATTGTAAGTGTACTCTAGCTCTGTACATGTGATTAGAAGGGTGGGAATCTTGCAATGCAATCTAATTAAATTTTGCACTAAGTAGAACACAGTATGCCAGCTGGTCTAGATGTGTTGACTTGACACAGTACACTTGGCATTGAGCTATCAGTTTAGTTCGACAGCACAAAAGCGGCGTTACGTGTATTTCCTTATCTAAATGCAAGCTGTCAAGACCGTCTGTAGAAGATGTCAGTTTGATTAAAGGCAGTAAACTCCGCTGGATGTGGATTGGGGGAAAGATGACTAAATGGGATCTGCTGTACTGGAAACAATTGTTAAGGAAGCATGAGCAGTGTTATTGAAAAGAGGAAAAAGAGCTTGATCAAAGAGGCCATCTCATGTGACAGTGCCTCTTCTCATCATCGCTCAGAAACTCTCCCATATGTGGCTGTGTGACCCCATTCCAGATTTGCAGGTGACATATGCCGAGCACGAAATCCTTCCTTGCATTAGAGAAGGTGATCAAATCCTGTCCGTTTTTCCACTCCTCTTTTTCCAGGCCCTTAAAAACACTAAGCTGAGCTTAAAAGTCAGCTGACGTGATCAAAGATACCAAGTCATATTCCAGTTAACGAGACCGGAGTGTTCCCGATGCATGGACGAGACCTCCCAGAGGACGGGGACCTGCGCATCGACATGGGAAAGGACCGACTTTTGTGGCCCGAGCCTCATTACCATTCCCATAATTGCTTTTTCCATTGTTGTTGTCCACTCTTCTTCCTTTTGCCTTTCTTGTACGCATACAGCTAAGGAAAGCCTCTTGCATTCATCCCTTTTCTTTCGCCCCCTTCTGTAATGTACATTTGGAGAGTTCATGCTTCTCAAGACATCAGAGTGCACTCGACAGCGAGGAACAAGAACAACGGGGGTGCCTCTTATTTGGCCATGCACTTATCTTAGTCCGGATGGGCTTTTTGAATTGCCTCTACCACCTGGCAGACAGAGAAAAAACATCAGACTGTAGTGGTGCCTATAGAAAGTTGTGCTTGAGAGTTTCCACCTGGGCTGAAAAGGAGGGAGATGCTCCCTGCGAATGAGTAGTAGCCAACGTCAACATGCCCTTAAAGGGGGCCAAGCCCTGGGGCAGAGCAGCTGAGTTGAACATGGGGGCTTAAAAAAACGGGGGATTAGTAGGGGAATGTGTTGGGCTAATCCACCATTATGCGGCGGCCCTCAGGTCTTTAGCGACCTCGGAGAGTGGAAGGGCATTGTGGTGCCCAGAGAAAACCAGAAATCTGGCCAAACAGGATACTGCCCTAGCAATGTCTAATGCAGAATCCTTTTTCCTGTCTGTAACTTTGGATAAGTGATGCTAGACTTTGTTGTGGCCTATTGTGTCCATGGCGACTCTACATGTTTATTCAAAAGATCAGAAATTCAACCAACAGAGATGAGCAACAAGAAACAATGAGCAACAAATGTTCACTTGGTGGAAAATCTGAAGTAATGTTAAATGAAGGGATTTTGCATACAGATTGCAACTAATTGGCATTTCAGCTGTCTGGTTTAAAATGCAATGTTTTTCACAAGAACGGGAACTGCATCTTTACAGTAGTGTAATATGATGATTATGCAAATTAACAGTTATAGTTGGCAACACTGGGAAAGCGAGTGTTATAAAGCAGGTTGGAGAGTAAATGGTTTTTGTGGCTGTTTGGATACATTCGTTCGTATGATTGTTTACACTACAAAAACAATCTTGTTGAATATTTTAATACCTCAGGAATTTCAAAACATTTACAGACCCAATTTACCTCTGTATTTACATTGTCCTCTTGCAATCGGATTGACATATCCACTTTGAATAGCATCTTTTAAAGGGCTTAGGGCAAAAAAAAATGGAGGGCAAGTTGTGGATAAAACGTTCTGGCCTAAATGAGAATGAATAACCTTTATCCATGCTTTATTAATGTGCACGAAAGGAAATACGGTATGGTAACACAATTACCTTTCTCTTCTACTGCATATAACAGGTCTCATCTTCTTGTAAACCAGTTTAAAGTGATTCCCTCTTCCGGCCAGTAAAGATGAGCTTCATGATTCCTCCAAGCACAATCGCTCTGACTTGGAGCCTGTCCCAGCCCGGCACTGGAATGATCCAAGACATAGGGGAAATAAGACGACAGTTCATTGCAGCAACCACTGAAGTCATCATCCAGGCATTCATCAAAATATACCAACAATGCCCCCCTCTGTCTCCATTTAGACTAGATTTGGTTTAGCAACTTGGTTAAAAAGATGAGAATATTTTTAGGTGTATTTATGTTTCTAGGAAAAAAAAGTATAGGGGCTTTGCAGTTTAGTGTATTTTTCTCATTTGTTCAGTTGTGACCTATATTTAATTCTTCTTGTGGTTGATATTCTCTGAATGCCAATATTACATAATTTATTTGAATTTTGTCTTGTTGTTTCTTGGTCTGAAGATCCAGAAATCCATAATACCCTTATCTTCCTTGTTAGCATGCCTGCCTCCTATGTCAGGGATGCTGGTTGGAATCACACTTGAAACAGGTGAAGTTAAGAGGTATATGTAAAGGAGGGAAATTAGTAGGAGCTGTGCAAGTAAATCTCACTCCCCTGGCCTTAAGAGGTGCATTAGTGATTGATTAAATGGGTTGAAGCCTTAGCATCATTGTTAGCATAACGGCTAGCCAGCTAAAAAGAGCTGTGCAAATATATCTCACTTCTTGGTTTCAATAGGTGAATTAAACGTTGTATTCTTAGCACAACTGCATCCAATGCCAGAAAGTCAGAGCAGTGTAAATAGAACTGATGGGTTGCTGCTACCCGGTTTGAGGTTTATGGAGGTGAGAGTAACAGAGGATGACTTGTAGGAGCTGTGCAGGGAAACTTAGCTGCTTAGGGTGAGTAGAAATTGAGGGGTTACATATGTACTGTGACCTGGATGGGAATTAGGTTTAGGGGGTGAATGTAACAGAGGCTATCAAGTAGGAACTCTCAAGGGAAGCTTTAATCCCTTCTGTTAAGTATATCTGGAAAGGGTACACTGGTTCTGTGACCCAATTGGCAGTGAGGTTTAATGGGGTGAGTATAACAGGCCGGCTAGTTGAAGTTGTGCAGGTAAACCTGACTCGCCTCAGGTGTATTGAACCAGAGGGGCTACATTGGTGCCGTGACCCAGATTGGTGTGTAGTTTAGCGTGAGAGTATACCAAAGGTCATGTATTAAAAGTTGTGCAGGTACAATTGACTCCTCAGGTGAATAGAACTGGAGGGGCTACATTGGTGCCTCGACCTGGATGGGAATAAGAGAGTATATTATTGGCCAGCTAGTAGGAGTAAAGGTAAACCTGCCTCCCATGTGGTGAGTAGCACTGGAGGAGATACATTGGTCCCGTGATCCGGATAGGAGTGAGGTTTAGCTGGAAAGTGTGTTAGTGACCAGCTAGTAAGAGTTGTGCAGGTAAACTTGCGTCCCCTGTGGTGAGTAGACCTGGAGGAGTAAATTGGTGTTGTGACTTGGATTGGAGAGTTAGTGTAGAGTTAAGGGCATTAGTGTAACAGAGGCTTTCAAGCAGGAACTTTCCATGTAAAGTTGACTTCCCATAGGTCAATATATCTGAAAAGTTTACACCGAATGGGAATGAGGTTTAGTGAGGTAAGTATAACATGCCAGATAATAGGACTTGTGCAGGTAAACTTGCCTCCCTTGTGGTGAGTAGCACTGGAGGAGTTACATTGGTGCTGTGACTTGGATGGCCGAGAGGTTTAAGGGCATGAGTGTAACAAAGGCTTTCAAGCATGAACTGTCCAGGTACAGTTGTCCCTACAGGTGAATACATCTGGAAAGTTTACACTGGTTCTGTGACCTGAATGGGAGTGAGGTTTAGTGGAATGAGTATAACAGGCCAGATATTATGAGTTGTCTCTGTGTGAGTAGCACTGGAGGCATTACATTGGTATTGTGACTTGAATGGGAGTGAGGTTTAGGGGTGTGTGGAATAGGGGATCACTCCTCTGACCTCAAGACCTTTAACTTATGTTAAGGGCTGCAGTTTTTATGTGTCTTGTGAGCACACTGCCTTTCATGCAGGAAATGCTGGTTCCAATCACACATAGTTTTATCCAATATTACATATTTTACTAAATTAGAACAATATAGAAGGAGTTAATATTTTTTTAGTACTGAATGTGGATTAAACCCAACCTGTAATGTCATACTCACAAATTGATATTTTGTTAAAGAAAGCCTACAGAAATTAATTTAATCATTCATTCATTCATTCATTTTCATTTCGGCTTAGTCCCTTTATTAATCTGGGGTCGCCACAGCGGAATGAACCGCCAACTTATCCAGCATATGTTTTACGCAGCAGATGCCCTTCCAGCTGCAACCCATCTCTGGGAAACATCCATACACACCCATTCACACTCATACACTACGGACAATTTAGCTTACCCAATTCACCTATACCGCATGTTTTTGGACTTGTGGGGGAAACCGGAGCACCCGGAGGAAACCCACGCCAACACAGGGAGAACATGCAAACTCCACACAGAAACGCCAACTGACCCAGCCGAGGCTCGAACCAGCGACCTTCTTGCTGTGAGGTGAACGTGCTACCCACTGCGCCACTGTGAGGCCCATTAATTTAATCAAACAGCTCTATTTTTATTATTTTTCATTGCATGAATATCAGCTACTCTGGTTAAATTGAACTGTCAGAGCAAGATAAAGATCATGCAAGTTAACTTTTTATAATCATTTTTATTCGCTCGAATAGCTCCTTAAAGCTTGCCAACATGTTTTGCAGCCGATTAGCAGTCTAATAGAAATATTAGGAAACTGATGTGATTCTAATGAAAAGGATCAAATTCATGTGTAACTTTTGTCCTGTTGCTCTGTAGCCTCATGGAAAATTTGGCCGATTCCATGTCAGTTCTTGTTAGCCTGCTGTTTTTCTCTTTTCGGCCACCTTTTCAAGCTGTAGAGTTGGAATTAATTTCGTCAGGACGCATCCTGCTGCGTCTGGCTAAATCCTGCCCAGGGAGAGACATGCTGAGTCTGTCTCTGTGGAAACCACTAATGGATACTTTCAACCTGCTCACTTTCAACTAACGTTTCTTCTGTGAACAGAGAGAAAACAAGAGGAACGTTGCCTTTTTAGACTCAACTGACACTTCTCTCAAAGGGCACATCATTAACTTCTTAGAATTGCTTGTATTTCTTTCACTTTCACTCTTGTCTTTATGGGAAGCGGCAATTGAAAGCAGATTATTTTATTATGAGATCTGGTTTTGACATTTACCACAGTGCCCTTTACCTCACCTTACTGTAAAAATGATGCCAGCACTGTACTAATGACCTTGTTTTTAATGAAAGGTCATATGTGACTACACAAAACCTTAAGTTGCAGGTATTGACACAGGTATATCTGTAAGAATAACCAACAACACATTGTATAGATCAAAGTTATCGCTTTTTTCTTTCATGCCAAAAATCATAAAAATCATTTTCTATAAAGACATTTTATACATTTCCTAACATAAATATATGCATTGCTAATAACTTAATTTGGACAACTTTAAAGGCAATTTTCTCAATATTTAGATTCCTTTAAACCTCAAATTGCAGATTTTCAAATTGTTCTATCTTGGCTAAATGTTGTCCTATCCAGCATAATCTCACGGCAATTCGTAACTTTTTAATTTAGTGGCTAATTCGTATGAATCTCATTTGTACAACTTACTATGCTTTGTTCATCCCCCGATGATGGTTGGGTTTAGGGGTGGGGTTTGGTGCTACGTCTTCTTTTTTAAATCGTACATTTTTGTACAACTGGACTCATTCATACGAATTAGCCGCTAAACTGACAAAACATAAAATACTTACGTTTCCTTATGAGATCAGGTTGTCCTGATCTAACAAATATACAACAATGGAAAGATTATTTGCTTTGAAATGATCTCAATTTTCAAACGATTTACCCTTATGACTGGTTTTGTGGTTCAGGGTCACATTTCACTGACTATAATAATAATAATAATAATAATAATAATTCCTTACATTTATATAGCGCTTCTCTGGAGACTTAAAGTGCTTTTACATATTTTTGGGGGGAATCTCCTCATCCACCACCAGCATCCACCTGGATGACATGATGGCAGCCATATTGCGCCAGAATGCCATCTGATTGGTGGAGAGGAGACAGAATGATGAAGCCAATTATGATATGGGGATGGTTAGGAGGCCATGATGGACAGAGGCCAGTGGGCAAATTTGGCCAGGATGCTGGGGTTAAACCCCTACTCTTTTTCGAAGGACATCCTGGGATTTTTACCAACCACACAGAGTCAGGACCTTGGTTTAACATTGGTTAAAGATGGCGCTCACTGAGCAGTATAGAGTCCCCTTCACTATAATGGGGTGGTAGTACCCACATAGACCACAGGTTGAGCGCCCTCACTAACACCACTTCCGGCAGAAACCCATTCCCATTCAGGTACTGACTAGGCGCAGCCCTGCTTAGCATCAGTGGGCAACCATGTTAGAGTTGCAGAGAGCTAGCTGCCAGCAATGGGGGGGTTGTCAACTTTTACTTAATTAAATTTTTATATTTGTAGCTGTGATACCTTAATTAGCAAACCAGTTATATTTCAGCTGAATAAAACTCGAATTTGTCATTTTATTGTTTTTTTTTACATTTTGTATGATATTATGGATAGATTTTATTTAAACATTTACTCCATCTGTTTTCTAAATTGATCTTATAGCATTGTTACTTTAGTTTCACTGAGATGTCATGTACAGTGCATCTGGAAAGTATTCATAGCGCTTCACTTTTTCCACATTTTTTTATGTTACAGCCTTATTCCAAAATGGATTAAATTAATTTAATTCCTAGGGTGTATGCCTTTTCAAATCATGTCCAATCAGCTGAATTTACCTCAGGGGAACTCCAATGAAGCTGCTGAAACATCTCAAGAATGATCAGTGGAAACAGAATGTACCTGAGCTCAATTTAGAGCTTCACGGCAAAGGCTGTGAATACTGATGTACATGTGATTTTTCAGGTTTTTTATTTGTAATAAATTTGCAACAATTTCAAAAACTCTTTTTTCACATTGTCATTATGGGGGATTGTGTGTAGAATGTTGAGGAAGTAAATGAATTTGATCCATTTTGGAATAAGGCTGTAACATAAAAAATATGTGGAAAAAGTGAAGCGCTATGAATACTTTCCAGATGCACTGTATACAGTTGAGGTCAGAATTAGCAGCATCCCTGTATATTTGTATCCTCAATTTCTGTTTAAAGGAAAGCTTTCTTTCAACACATTTCTAAATATAATAGTTTTAACAACTAATTTCTAATAACTGGGCATCACAGTGGCGCAGTGGGTAGCACGATCGCCTCACAGCAAGAAGGTCGCTGGTTCGAGCCTTAGCTGGATCAGTTGGCATTTCTGTGTGGAGTTTGCATGTTCTCCCCGTGATGATATACAGGTGAATTGGGTAAGCTAAAATTGTCCGTAGCGTATGTGTGTGAATGAGTGTGTATGGATGTTTCCCAGTGATGGGTTGCAGCTGGAAGGGCATCCGCTGTGTAAAACATATGCTGGATAAGTTGGCGGTTCATTCCGCTGTGGCGACCCCAGATTAATAAAGGGACTAAGCCGAAAAGAAAATGAATGAATGAATGAATTTCTAATAACTGATTTCTTTTAGCTTTGCCATGATGACAGTACATATTATTTGACTAGATATTTTTCAAGATGCTAGTATTAAAGTGACATTTAAAGGCTTAACTAAATAGGCAAGTTAGGGTAACTTTGTTCTGTAGACAGTCGAAAAAAATACTGCTTAAGGGGGCTAATAATATTGACCATAAAATTGTTTAAAACTGCTTTAATACTAGCCGAAATAAAACAAATAAGACTTTCTCCAGAAGAAAAAATATTATAGGAAATACTGTGAAAAATTCCTCGCTCTGTTAAACATCATTTGGGAGATATTTGGAAAAGAAAGAAAATTCACAGGGGGGCTAATAATTCTGACTTCAACTGTATATACAAGGCTTCCCAAGAGCTATTGCTTGACAGGCAACTTGACAACCTGTTGGTGCCAAAAATATGCAGTTCTGCACATCCCCTGTGTAAAAGACAGCTTTTTTAAATGAATTCGTCCCTCTGTGTCCCTTAAGGCTAAAGCACGATTGGCATTATGAATGTAGCAAGACAAAAGAGCCTGTATGGACACAACAGAACATGTTTCATACTGCTTGGTACGCCATGGATTACTTCTGAGTGAAAGGCGCAGATCCATGTAGTACTGTATTGTATGCCAGTCAGAGCGTTAAGGCTTTTGCTTTTCTTTTCTGTCCGAACAATAGCCGGCCACATACAGCACAATCCCTGAAGCAGACAATGTGGTCTGTGTCTCCCGGAGTTTTGTATGACACGGCGGGCAGCCCCACACAAAGACGCCATACAGCGAAGACACACGCCTGAGAAGAGCACTGTAAATGCATTCGGGCCGCTGTCAAACATGTCTGAATGCAAACAAACTTTCTTCACGGATGCCTTTACATGCATAACCCCATGCATTTTTGTCGAAACTAACATACGTCATAGTTTGAACTGTCTTGCTAGTTGACCCCAGGCCTTATGCACACAAAGTCAATGTCCTCATGTAAAGGTCAGATGGACGCGCGTGTGGGGTGCGCGAATGACAAAAGAAAAGATGCAATGCTACTGAAAGTGCTTCCAAAGCTATTAACGTGGAACTCTGAATTATTTTGCATTTGTTTTACATCTCATCAGCTCAAACAAAAGACAATGGATGTGTGATAACAGTAAAGGTCTGAAACACCCAGCGAGCATAACAATGCAAACTCCTAAGGCATGTTAAATTAAACATTTCTAAATACGTTTATGGGGAGTAGAGAGTGTGTGGTCAATGCTTGTGGCTTTTTGCCAGTTTCAGGATGGCTTCCCTTGTCATCTTTAGTCGCTGCTGACAATCGCTTTATTCCTGAGGGTTAGTTCACCCCAAAAATTTAAAGATTATGTTATTAATTCCTCATGTGTCAATTAAGGCTGCACAATATATCGTTTCAGCATTCGATATCGCAGTGTGTGTACGCAATAGTCACATTGCAGGATATGCAATGTTGAGTTGGGATTATAGTTGAACAACAATTAAGAATACATGAGATTTGTGGAGTTATTGCGAAATATAACCATAACAGAGTGAAACTTTATCATTTGCATGTGTTTGAAAGACGTTTCAAGAGATTTTAAAGCATTCATTCATTCATTTTCATTTCGGCTTAGTCCCTTTATTAATCGGTGGTCGCCACAGCGGAGTGAATGGAGCGGTTGCCCTTCTAGCCGCAACCCATTACTGGGAACCATCCATACACACTACGGACAATTTAGCTTACCCAATTCACCTATACCGCATGTATTTGGACTTGTGGGGGAAACCGGAGCACCCGGAGGAAACCCACGCCAACACGGGGAGAACATGCAAACTCCACACAGAAATGCCAACTGACCCAGCCGAGGCTCGAACCAGCGACCTTCTTGCTGTGAGGCGATCGTGCTACTCACTGCGCCACCGCGTCGCCGATTTTAAAGGATTCAGGCACAAAAAAAGAACATTTGTAACTTTAATGAAGAATCATTTGACTAAATTATTAATACGATGAAGACTATAAAGAGTTATTTTACACTTCGTTATTACATTTCTGTACCTGAATCTTTATCATTTCTATGCGTTTTAAAGGCATTTTAAGAGATTTTTGAAGCATTCAGGCACAAAAAAGTCCATTTGTAACTTTAATGAAGAATAATTTGACTGAATTATTAATACAATAAACAAAGACTACACAGTGGTATTTTGCATTTCGTTATTAAATTCCTGTACCTGACTCTGGAAACCCCTAAAACACTGTTTATTAGACTTTTTTTCTTTGCTCTATTGTGATTATTCTTGCTTGCAATTTGTTTATTGTTTTATACGTGATTCACAGCCTTACAAAATCGCCCCAATAAATCTAAATGAATGATTTCTTTCCAAATAGAGCTTTTCAAGCCATCAGATGAAATTGTATTTATATCGCAATACATATACATACATCGCAATTTCACCTTTTTTTTTATTATCGTTTGTTTCAGGACACACTTTAAAAAAAATCCATACAATTTTATTCATTCATTCATTTTCTTTTCGGCTTAGTCCCTTTATTAATCTGGGGTCGCCACAGCGGAATGAACCGCCAACTTATTCAGCATATGTTTTACACAGCGGATGCCCTTCCAGCTGCAACCCATCACTGGGAAACATCCATTCACACACATACACTACGGACAATTTAGCTTACCCAATTCACCTATACCGCATGTTTTTGGACTGTGGGGGAAACCGGAGCACCCGGAGGAAACCCAAGCGAACACGGGAAGAACATGCAAACTCCACACAGAAATGCCAGCTGACCCAGCCTGGGCTCGAACCAGCGACCTTCTTGCTGTACCCACTGCGCCACCGTGCTGCCTCCATACAATTTATGGTAAAGAAAAAAAAAGGAAGCTGTGGTTGCTAATATTTACTGAAAACTGCCGTATTTCGTTAGCTTAGTGTCATTTAGTGTTAATACACCAGTGTTTTGAAATACTAACATCTACACATCATATCCTTTGTTACTTGATCAAAAAACAACCATAAACATATGGTGATGAGAAAGTCATATGATGAATTTATAAGATTACTCATATCAAACACCTTTTCCCACAAGCATAGAAACACTAATACAGTGGGGGATTATTGGTAACAACTAAAGAAATCCATATATGCAAAGAAAACAAGTATTTAGCTTACAAATGAAGTTATGCATAATTAAACGAAATGACGCAGGGAAAAAGTATTGAACACATGAAGAAAGGGAGGTGTAGAAAGGCAGTGAAAGCCCAAACAGCAGCTGAAATCTCTCAGTAGTTCTTCAGCAACCCTCTGCCCTTAGTCAGTGTAAATTAATATTCGCTGCTTCAGTCCAACATCTACATTAGCAGGAGGATGAAGATGAAACCAGGGTGGACATTTCAGCAAGACAATGATCCAAAACACAGCCAAGGAAACTCTTAAATGCTTTCAGAGAAAGAAAATCAAGCTGTGGAATGGCCAATCACCTGAGTTGAATCCAATAGAAAATACAAAATAAAGATCAGATTTGTTAGACGAGACCCACAGAACATCAAGATTTTGACACTCTGTTTAAGTCTGTGAAAAACTCACACCTCAGCAATTAATGTGACTTCATTCTCCATATATAAGAGGCGGCTTTACGCTGCAATCACCAAACAAGACTTTTATATAAAGTATTGAATATGTTTCAGTAGTTCAGCACTTTGTCCTTGTGTATATTCATTGTTATTACACATAACTCATCTTTCAGATTTCTTTTTGTTTTATTTTGATGTTTGTATTGTTTGGGTTTTTACCTAAATTTGCCTCAATTCCATGTCAACAGCTCCTTTAAAAAGATATTCCCAAGAAAAGAAAAAAAACATGACGTGTTCAATACTTATTTTCCCCGCTGTATATAGATGGAGATCAGTGTCATTCACACAACTACGAAACACATAAATAATACATTAATAATAAACATTATTTATCAACATTAGATGATAAAACATAAAACTATAATGTACATCACTGATGAGGAAAAAAAACATAGTAGGCGGCGCAGTGGCTCAGTGGTTAGCACTGTCGCCTCACAGCAAGAAGGTCACTGGTTCAATCCCCAGCTGGGTCAGTTGGCTGTTCTGTGTGGAGTTTGCATGTTCTCCCCGTGTTGGCGTGGGTTTCCTGTGGGTGCTCTGGTTTGTCCAAACACATGCGCTATAGGTGAAACTAAATTGGCCGTAGTGAATGCGAGAGTGTATGGATGTTTCCCAGTGCTGGGTTGCGACTGGAAGGGCATCTGCTGCGTAAAACATATGCTTGATAAGTTGGCGGTTCATTCCTCTGTGGTGACCCCTGATAAATAAAGAGACTAAGCTGAAGGAAAATGAATGAACCATAGTAATGTCAACAGAAATCATAAAAAGTGAAGTGTTGTGTAGGGAATTCTGGGAAAGTCAAATTATGGTTATTCACCATATATATTAAGAAACTTCGAGTTTACATATTTTGGCTAAAGCATTTTCACAGCTTTATTATCGTTGAAATCCTGGCCATTTTTTTTACTGCATCCTTGGCTAATGGTTAAATCCAAAAACTCAAGGGGTAACAGATGCTGTGCTTAAATATTGTTTGCGGCAGGCTCTTCTGGTGTAAGATTTTCACTGTAAGAGTCATTGTCCCCATCAGTCGCTGGCATTCTGCTCATGACTGGATCTGCCCACTCCTCAGCAGTGGGAGGCACACAAGAGGAACTGTTTTTCGTACTAACAAGGGGAACTAAAGAGACATGAGGGGTCTCATTGTAGCTGCTACAGGTCAGCTTTCACATTCACCTCCACCATTCAAGCTCCAGGTGGACTGTTCAGTGTCTCTCTGCAAGCTGTGGCCTAATATGTAAGAGCAAAAAGAAGTAAAAGCTGTGAAACTTTGGAAACTGTTTTTGTCCTTGAGTTAGATGCAAATCTCAACAAATGACTCTAGACTGTGGTGACCTGCCAAAACATGTTGTAAAAGTTGATCATTTCCTCAAAAGATAATGAGTAAACACCCAAAACAGTGGGGTTTTTTTTATTAGCTGGTTCTTTTTAGCATAAAACTTGAATGCTGGTTAGCTTGAAAATGATAAGTATGCTAAACAGATTTTGGGAAATATGTGCAAAAACAAGTGTGATATTCTCACAGGAATAAATAAAAAAGTTCATTAAAGCGTTTTGAGCTGTAAACCAAACCCAGGCGCATAAAAAGGTATATAAAACCTATATAAAAAATGATTATATAATATAATAGGAGAGAAAATCCTGAGAAATTGATCGTGTTCCATTGATCTTTAATTATATATATATATATATATATATACACTCACGGGCACTTTATTACGTACACCTGTCCAACTGCTTGTTAATGCAAATTTCTAATCAGCCAATCATATGACAGCAACTCAATGTATTTAGGCATGTAGACATGGTCAAGACGATCTGCTGCAGTTCAAACTGAGCATAAGAATGGGAAAGAAAGGTCATTTAAGTGATTTTGAACGTGGTATGGTTGTTGGTGTCAGACGGGCCGGTCTGAGTATTTCAGAAACTGCTGATCTACTGGGATTTTCACGCACAACCATCTCTAGGGTTTACAGAGAATGGTCCGGACAAGAAAAAAATATCCAGTGAGCCGCAGTTATGTTGGCGTAAATGCCTTGTTGATGCCAGAGGTCAGAGCTGATAGAAAGGCAACAATAACTCAAATAACCACTTGTTACAACCGAGGTATGCAAAAGAGCATCTATGAACGCACAATGCGTCCAACCTTGAGGCGGATGGGCTACAGCAGCAGAAGACCACACCGGATGTCACTCCTGTCAGCTAAGAACAGGAAACCGAGGCTACAATTCACACAGGCTCACCAAAATTGGAAAGTAGAAGATTGGAAAAACGTTGCCTGGTCTGATGAGTCTCGATTTCTGCTGCGACATTTGGATGGTAGAGTCAGAATTTGGTGTCAACAACATGAAAGCATGGATCCATCCTGCCTTGTATCAACGGGTCAGGCTGCTGGTGGTGGTGTAAAGGTGTGGGGGATATTTTCTTGGCACACTTTGGGCCCATTAGTACCAATTGAGCATCGTGTCAAGCCACAGCCTACCTATGTATTGTTGCTGACCATGTCCATCCCTTTATGACCACAGTGTACCCATCTTCTGATGGCTACATCCAGCAGGATAACGCGCCATGTCATAAAGCGCGAATCATCTCAGACTAGTGTCTTGAACATCTCAATGAGTTCACTGTACTCAAATGGCCTCCACAGTCACCAGATCTCAATCCAATAGAGCACCTTTGAGATGTGGTGGAACGGGAGATTCTCATCATGGATGTGCAGCCAAAAAATCTGCAGCAACTGCGTGATGCTATCATGTCAATATGGACCAAAATCTCTAAGGAATTTTCAAGTACCTTGTTGAATCTATGCCACGAAGGATTAAAGCAGTTCTGAATGCAAAAGGGTGTCCAACCTGACACTAGTAAGGTATACCTATCAAAGTGGCTTGTGAGTGTAATAATTTTAATAAATATTGTCTAATAACTAATTTCTTTGGTCTGTGCCATGATGAGAGTACATAATATTTTACTAGTTATTTTGCAAGATACTAATGTTCAGCTTAAAGTGCACTCTAAAGGCTTAATTAGGCATGTCATTGGACAAAAGTGGTTGCTCTTTGCGGGAATGGGCCGAGCTAAAGATCATAGTTTGCTCACTGTGATTGGTGCAGTTTTACAACAAGTTATTAACAACACTGATAGATTTAGTTGCCTTTCCTAGGTATGAACAATGAATTGGTAGCAATATCAGTCAATAATTTAGACAGAGGGACATCCTTATTCTAATTTTAAAGGGATAGTTCACCCAAAAATTAATATTTACTGAAAATGTACACAAGATAGAAACTAATACAGGTTTGAAACAAGTAAAGGGTGAGCAAATAATGACAGAAATTAGATTTTGGGGTGAACTATCCCTTTAAAAAATGCTTTATTCATTCATTCATTCATTCTATTAATCTGGGGACTCCACAGCGGAATGAACCGCCAACTTATCCAGCATATGTTTTACGCAGCGGATGCCCTTCCAGCTGCAACCCATCACTGGGAAACATCCACACACACTCATTCACACACATACACTACGGACAATTTTAGCTTACCCAATTCACCTGTACCGCATGTCTTTGGACTTGTGGGGGAAACCGGAGCACCCGGAACTCCCCCGGGAGTTCCCACGCCAACACGGGGAGAACATGCAAACTCCACACAGAAATGCCATCTGACCCAGCCGAGGCTCGAACCAGCAACTTTCTTGCTGTGAGGCGATCGTGCTACCCACTGCACCACCGTAAGGCCCAATAATGCTTTAATGTACTCCAATGAATAATGTTAGTGCTAATAGTTAAATGTAAATAGAATTACTTTAGAAAATCTGTACATTTTTATGCAGCTAAGTCATCACCCTAATAATAGTTAGCATGTATCCTTCTTTCCATCATAATAGTCCAGTATGCCTATTCACTGTTATGTTGGTCTGAATCTATGCAAAATCCATAGCTACGGTGTTTTAAATGGCGGCTTCCTTAAGTTAATAAAATGACCCAGATGCTTCATTCTGATTTATTCGCAGCAGTAAATGGCTTTGTCAAGTAAATGGAAGAGGACACTCTTTGTTAAGGAGTAATTGTAGGTGTCCTGAAGGCAGCTTTGAATATAATTGCCAATGCAGTTGTCCAGAAAATTGCTTTGGGTGAACCATGAGAAAGAACAAACAGGATAATTCAAATAGTCGAAGAGGTTCAAAGGGATATAACCACTGTAAAATACCTATTGTGCCATTTCTGAATTTTTAGGTTCATATAAAATGCTTTAAAAGACTACAAACAGCTTCGTGTTATTGAGGGAACGACATGCTTTCAGAGTTCTTGTAGGAAACACGGAGCGCTCTCCCAGCTCTATGCTGCCATCTAGTGTAGAGTTATGACAGTGCATATTTATGAGCTCAATCCTTCGTGTTTGAATTTGTAAAGAAAAGTCAAGTCAAGGGCAGCACGGTGGCGCAGTGGGTAGCACAATCGCCTCACAGCAAGAAGGTCTTGTCAGCATGCATAGTTTGACAGTGTTAAGGCTGCAATTTTGAAAAATGTACTTCTATATTAAATGTATACATGCTCAGTTTGGGCTGCACGGTGGCGCAGTGAGTAGCACGATCGCCTCACAGCAAGAAGGTCGCTGGTTCGAGCCTTGGCTGGGTCAGTTGGCATTTCTGTGTGGAGTTTGCATGTTCTCCCCGTGTTTGCGTGGGTTTCCTCCGAGTGCTCCGGTTTCCCCCACAAATCTAAAGACATGCGCTATAGGTGAATTGGGTAGGCTAAATTGTCCGTAGTGTATGTGTGTGAATGAGTGTGTGTGGATGTTTCCCAGAGATGGGTTGCAGCTGGAAGGGCATCCGCTGCATAAAACATATGCTGGATAAGTTGGCGGTTCATTCTGCTGTGGCGACCCCAGATCAATAAAGGGACTAAGCCGAAAAGAAAATGAATGTATGAATGCTCAGTTTGACTTTAGTGAAACTTAAAAGTTTAAAATTATCTGATTGTCTGCATGTGTGCATTTCTATATCCTTCAAGAATAAACACGATGCCTATTGTTTTTATTTACAAATACAGCAAATGCAGGAATTTCATTGGCTATTATGTTTGTTAATTCAATTTTGATAACCAAATTCCTACTGTTAACTAGTGGCTGATTATCTGCCTATTATTAAGATATCGACTGTTTATTAGCGCTTATAAAGCACATATTCTGCATGACCTTATGCTACATCACTAATTCTACCCAATACCTGAACCCAGCTCCTAGCTTACTAACTATTAATAAGCAGCAAATTAGGAGCTTTTTGAGGCAAATCCTACTTAATGGTTTATAAATAGCGAGATTTGTACCCTCTAATAAATTGCGACTGAATTATCAGGTTACAGTAACACATTTTTGGCCCAGATCACCCTCCATACTAAATTATAAGTGTGTAAAAAAAAAAGAAGCTCTTTTTCCCTGGCAACATCTCATTTTAGCATTGTGAATGTTGGTTTCGCACTGTGAAGCACCATTCGTTCATTTTCCTTCGACTTAGTCCCTTTATTCATCAGGGGTCGCAACTGCAGAATGAACTGCCAACTTCATTCATTCATTCATTTTCTTTTCGGCTTAGTCCCTTTATTAATCTGGGGTCGCCACAGCGGAATGAACCGCCAACTTATCCAGCATATGTTTTACGCAGCGGATGCCCTTCCAGCTGCAACCCAGTACTGGGAAACATCCATACACACTCATTTACACGCATACATTCATTCATTCATTCATTCATTTTCAACCGCTTATCCGGGGCCGGGTCGCGGGGGCAGCAGTCTTAGGAGAGAACCCCAGACTTCCCTCTCCCCAGACACTTCCTCCAGCTCCTCCGGGGGGATCCCAAGGCGTTCCCAGGCCAGCCGAGAGACATAGTCTCTCCAGCGTGTCCTGGGTCTTCCCCGAGGCCTCTTCCCGGTGGGACATGCCTGGAACACCTCCCTAGGTAGGCGTCCAGGAGGCATCCGAAACAGATGCCCGAGCCACCTCAGCTGACTTCTCTCGATGTGGAGGAGCAGCGGCTCTACTCCGAGCTCCTCCCGGGTGACAGAGCTCCTCACCCTATCTATAAGGGTGCGCCCTGCCACCCTGCGAAGGAAACTCATTTCGGCCGCCTGTATCCGAGATCTTGTCCTTTCGGTCATGACCCAAAGCTCATGACCATAGGTGAGAGTAGGAACGTAGATTGACCGGTAAATCGAGAGCTTTGCCTTTCGGCTCAGCTCCTTCTTTACCACAACGGACCGGTACATCGACCGCATTACTGCTGCCGCTGCACCAATCCACCTGTCAATCTGACGTTCCATCCTTCCCTCACTCGTGAACAAAACCCCAAGATATTTGAACTCCTCCACCTGGGGTAAGGACTTTCCTCCAACCTGGAGATGGCAAACCACCTTTTTCCGGTGGAGCACCATGGCCTCGGACTTGGAGGTGCTGATTCTCATCCCAGCCACGTCACACTCGACAGCAAACCGCCCCAGTACATGCTGAAGATCCATGTTCGATGAAGCCAACAGAACCACATCGTCTGCGAATAACAGAGATGAAATCCTGTGGTCCCCGAACTGGACCCCCTCCAGCCCAAGGCTGCGCTTTGCAATTCTGTCCATAAAAATTATGAACAGAACTGGTGACAAAGGGCAGCCCTGCCGGAGTCCAACATGCACTGGAAACAAGTCTGACTTATTGCCGGCAATGCGAACCAAACTCCTACTCTGTTCGTACAGGGACGACACAGCCCTTAACAGAGTGCCTCTGACCCCATACTCCCAGAGCACCCTCCACAGAACACCACGAGGGACACGGTCGAATGCCT
>CAIGQW010054176.1:10928997-10970111 GCA_903798125.1 Danio choprae
ATATATATATATAAATAAAACATAAAATACATGAAATAAATAAATACTATATATATATATTTTTTTTTGTATTGGATATACATATTTAAGCATTTTAAGCATAAAATAAATGCTTATATAATAAAATAAAACATATAATATAACATAAATAAAATACAAAAATTTAAAAAATAAATATTTACTAACCAAATATTTCTCTGTATATAATACATTCTTGCAGGCAGCAGCTCTTCAAGATGCTTTTAAAGCAGCACCATCCCTTCATTCAGCGAGTGAGATGTTTCAGGACATCCCAGTTCTGAAAGCTCTGCAAGTGAGACATGCATTAATACAGGGTGTACAAATAACTGAAATCAGTGTGAATGTGTGAATTCAAAGCCTGTTTAATGTACTACTATGAATAAACATTTAGTTATACATTTATTGTGGTATTTATTCAACTTTGTTAACATCATTTAATGTTATTTAAGTTAAATAGCGTTAAATAGCATGTTTACTCACTGTGCATTAACTAATGTTAACAATTTTGGATATCAATAATGCATTAGTTTATGTTGAACTATGATTTATAAATGCTTTGCAAGATTACTCATACTTAGTTTATGTTAGTAAATACATTAACTAATGGACCATCATTCTAAAGTGTTATCGAACTTTGTATACTTCATATACTTTGATGTTCTTGTTCTTTCTGGAAAAAAGTAGATTTTTAATAGAGCATGTTGCATTTTTATTCTTCATTGAAATGTTTTTTGGTTCTTTATGTTCAACAGGAGGGTCTAATTCCTTCAAAAAATGCACATTTGTTGTCCAATCTAAGTGAGAAAGTCCGTAAGGTTCTTGAATCCTACTTCGCTCTGGAATCACCGCTCTATTTGTCCAGCTCAAACCTGGTCTGCAGATCTGCCACCGGTAAACTTGCAATTTATTATTATTATTTTTTTAAATTTAGTTCTTAAAGGTCCTGTGAAGTGCTTTTTTTATTCAATGTTTAACATAATGTCAACTGAAACATGAAAAGAGGGTGGGACATAGAGCAGCTACATTAATTTTCCTTCAGCATAGTCCCTTATTTATCAGGTCACAACAGCGGAATGATCCACCAACTATTCCGGCATATGTTTTACGCAGCATACGCCCTTCCAGGCGCAACTCATTACTGGGAAACACCCATACACTCTCACATTCACACACACATTCATACACTACGGTCAGTTTAGTTTATTCATTCACCTATAGCGCATGTCTTTAGATTGTGGGGGAAACCGGAGCATCCGGAAGAAACCCACGCCAACACAGGGAGAACATGCAAACTCCACACAGAAATGCCAACTGGAGACTCGAACCAATGACCTTCTTGCTGTGAGGCGACAGTGCTAACCACTGAGCCACCGTGTACCCTTAGAGTAGCCCCAATAGTGCCAGTCTGTGTGTGTGTGTGTTTTTTAAGTATTCATTCATTCATTTTCATTTCGGCTTAGTCCCTTTATTAATCTGGGGTCGCCACAGCGGAATGAACCGCCAACTTATCCAGCATATGTTTTACGCAGCAGATGCTCTTCCAGCTGCAACCCATCACTGTGAAACATCCACACACACACCCATTCACACACACACACACACACACTACGGACAATTTAGCCTACCCAATTCACCTGTACCGCACGTCTTTGGACTTGTGGGGGAAACCGGAGCACCCGGAGGAAACCCACCCCAACACGAGGAGAACATGCAAACTCCACACAGAAATGCCAACTGACCCAGCCGAGGCTCGAACCAGCGACCTTCTTGCTGTGAGGCGAACGTGCTACCCACTGCGCCACCGTGAGGCCCTTTTTAAGTATTATTATTTTATTATTATTAGATTAATTAGATCATAATTTACCGGGGAGCAATTATTAATAACTTTAATAGTTTAAACAAAAGCTAATTTATTACAAAATACATTAAATAGCAGGCAAACAAAGTTGAGATCCGTCAATGATTTATTCATTTAGACATGCTACTATTATTATTATGATTATTAATTTTATTTTTTTTGACACTTCAATAACAACCATACAAAATCGAACCTACACAGAAAAAAATGACAGTGATAGTAACAATGATAATAACTTAACAGAGCAAGTTAAAGGACATTATAAATACATATAAAACACAAATAAATACATTTACAACAGTAAAAATAAATGAATAACACAAATACAGCAAAAGGAAAGGAGGGCTTACGTATCGCTGATATTTCCAAAATAATTATCATCCAATAGTGTTTTTTTTTTATAACCGTTCTGCCAGTGAGAGCAGTTGAGCTCAAGTACATCAAATGAGAAGCATCTTGAAGAGGGGCGGGGCATTTCAGACACTAGAGAGCATTTGATTGGTCAGAAGATTTGATGAGAAGCTGAAGTATGAGGTGACGTGAAAAATAACGTTGATCCATTTAGGCAGAAGTGACAAACTGCAAGCTTTGGATGTTTATATCAGGTTTATATCTTCTAAACGTGAATTTTGTCACTGCTTTGGAGCACAATAGTTTATAGATATCCTTAAAACGAGCACACTGATACTAACATCTAAAAACATTTATTTAAATTTTATGGGAACTTTATCCATGCTCATGTTGGACTCTCTTTTTATTACAGAAAAACAGAAAGCCAGTTCAGACTGTCTGCTCATTTCCGAGCTGAACGAATGTATCAAAGTGCCGTCAACAAACCTTAATCAAGGCTACAGGTTTGCCGTTTTAAACCTGTACAAACTTAATGGTTATTTAGTTTAAAGTGTTTTTACTAATACATTCTGTTTTGCTTCTTAGTGCCATTTTGTACCTCAATGATGATTTTGAAGGAGGAGATTTTATCTTCACTGAGTCGGATGGCAAAGCGGTCTCGGTAAGATTTTTAAATCATTTCCATCATTTTAAGCAAAGAAACCAACAAAACTGCATCCTTTAGTAGTGTAGTATTAGCTCAGATGCCTATTCATTCATTCATTTTCTTTTCGGCTTAGTCCCTTTATTAATCTGGGGTTGCCACAGCGGAATGAACCGCCAACTTATCCAGCATATGTTTTACGCAGCGGATGCCCTTCCATCTGCAACCCCATCACTGGGAAACATCCATACACACTCATTTACACCCAATTCACCTATAGCGCATGTCTTTGGACTTGTGGAGGAAACCGGAGCACCCGGAGGAAACCCACGCCAACACGTGGAGAACATGCAAACTCCACACAGAAATGCCAACTGACCCAGCCGAGGCTCGAACCAGCGACCTTCTTGCTGTGAGGCGATGGTGCTACTCACTGCACCACCAGGAGGCCCGGTTTTCTCGTAATTTTAAATTTATTTCTCACAATTTTGATTCGCATGTATTTTATTTTTGCTTCAGAAATGTGGAATATATAATAATAATAATGGAGCCTCACTGTGGCGCAGTGGGTAGCACGATCGCCTCACAGCAAGAAGGTCGCTGGTTCGAGCCTCGGCTAGGTCAGTTGGCATTTCTGTGTGGAGTTTGCATGTTCTCCCCGTGTTCGCGTGGGTTACCTCCGGGTGCTCCGGTTTCCCCCACAAATCCAACGACATGCGCTATAGGTAAATTGGGTAGGCTAAATTGTCCATAGTGTATGTGTGTGAATGAGTGTGTATGAATGTTTCCCAGTGATGGGTTGCAGCTGGAAGGGCATCTGCTGCGAAAAGCATATGCTGGATAAGTTGGCGGTTCATTCGGCTGTGGCGACCCCAGATTAATAAAGGGACTAAGCCGAAAAGAAAATGAATGAATAATAATGGAATATATAATTTATAATAATAAATTGTGTTTATAAACTGAAACTGTGAGATATAAACTCAAAGTTTTGAACAAAAGAAGCCAGCCAAAAATACCATGATATAAATTTGCATTTGCAAGAATAAAAGTCAGAAATTATTGTCACTTTAAAGAAATATAAACTCAAAATTGCAAGAAATACATTCAGAATTGTGAGAAAAAGTCACATTTGCCTTTCATTATTTTTTTTATTCCATACCTGAAACAAGTTTCTATAACTCTGAGTATTTGTAGCTTGACAAATGAAAGTTTCCAAGTTGCTTCGCTCGGCAATGCTAGTGTGTCATGATGATGTCTATGAAATATGCTGATGTGGCATGAATTTATTTATTGATTTTTCCGTACATTACCATGTCTTCAGGCCGCAGTGAAGCCTCAGTGTGGTCGAGTGGTGGGCTTCAGAACAGGACAGGAGAATCTTCATGGGGTCTCAGTAGTAACTGAAGGCCAGAGATGTGCTGTGGTGCTTCACTTCACTCTGGATCCTCAGCACAATCAGGAGGCAAGTCTCACTTTCCAGTTTTTTGGAAAGAAAATCTAAAAAAATAAGGTGATACTGTCCGAGTTACACAACTGAAAGAATTCAATTCAATTCTTATTTATTCGTATAGTGCTTTTACAATAATTATTGTTTCAAAGCAGCTTTACAAAAGGTGCACTTTATTGCACTACAATCAATATCAGAAAGGTTAAGGTTATTAGTTACCATAAGTTTATTAGTTACTAAAAACTTTAACTAATTAACTAGTAACTAATAGCTTTTAACACTTAAAGTTATTATATATATATATATAAGCATACTTATTATATAGAAGTATAGAAACACTTATTTGGTTGTTATTTTTATATATTTAGATTTACTAATTAATTTTATATATAGATTTACTAGATTTAATATTTTTATTTTTCATATATTGATATTTTAAATGTAATTGTGTGAGTTTTTGTAATTTTTATATTGTTCTGTGTAGTTAATTTTTAAATATATTAACTATCAACTACTGGCTTATTACCTCCAACTATTAAGATATTGGCTGTTTATTAGTACTTTTAAAGCTGCTTTGAAACAATAATTATTGTAAAAAGCGCTATACAAATAAACTTTAGTAGAACGGAATAGAGTCTGTAATACTACCCAATAACTAAACCCAACAGCAACTTAAATAAATATTAATAAGCAGCTAATTAATAGTTTATTGAGCTAAAGGTCTTAGGTTTTATCGCCTACAACTCAGCAGGTACTGCATTTAAACTTGAATGTACTACTCGGTTGTTAAAAAAGTACGTTCTATACAGTATGAATGGAACTCGGACGTAATACATCCGCCATTTTGTCAAGATCACGTGACCTACCTGCATCAGTTGCGTCGCTTCACTCCCATTCATGAATTATCTCGTGGTGCATAATGGGATAGCATAGCGTGCATCAGATGCGCACTTCAGAATCTCGCCGGAAGTAGTAGGTCATCTGGGTACTTTTCGCATACTGTTTTTCGAATTCTATGAATTCGGACATACTACTTGGCTCGCATACTGTTTTTAGCATACTATATAGTGCGGAAGTATGCGATTATGGATGCAGCCATAGTTAATGTTTTGTGGTTTTACCTTAAAACAAATTGTGACCATTACTATTATTATTTTACTCTAATATTTTAGTACATTACTAAACAAGCAAGTAACTGAACTAAATAATTAACTAAATACATAAACTTAGAAAAAAGTGTTATTCCAGTTAATTCAATCAAGTTGCAAGAGCTCAAATTACTTACTTACTTCCAGGGCCATTTAAATCGAAATTGATATTTAGCTGCACCATATTGGTGTTTCGTAACATCTAGTTTTTATGAGGTGAGTTGTTAGCCCAATGCTCAACCCCCAATCTGGAGGACCAGGACATACACACATACACTACGGACAATTTAGCTTACCCAATTTACCTTCAGCGCATGTCTTTGGACTTGTGGGGAAAACCGGAGCACCCAGAGGAAACACACGCCAACATGGGGAGAACATGAGGCACCAGTGCTACCCACTGCACCACCGGGTCACCAAGAACTCAGATTACTAAAACTAAAACTGAAATAAAGTTACAAAAGAAAAAACAGCAAAACAAAAATACTGAAACTACAAAATTAATTAAAAAAAATATCAATCATAAAATTTGAGAATTAAATAAATAATCCGCAGTGGATAGCACGTTCGCCTCACAGCAAGAAGGTCGCTGGTTCGAGCCTCGGCTGGGTCAGTTGGCGTTTCTATGTGGAGTTTGCATGTTCTCCCCGTGTTGGCGTGGGTTTCCTCCGGGTGCTCCGGTTTCGCACACAAGTCCAAAGACATGCAGTATAGGTGAATTGGGTAGGCTAAATTGTCCGTAGTGTATGAGTGTGAATGGGTGTGTGTGGATGTTTCCCAGAGATGGGTTGCAGCTGGAAGGGCATCCGCTGTGTAAAACATATGCTGGATAAGTTGGCGGTTCATTCCGCTGTGGCGACCCCAGATTAATAAAGGGACTAAGCCGAAATGAAAATGAATGAATGAATGAATACTGCCATGACTGTCTGAAAAATAATTCTTGGTCATCCCATCCTCTTGTTGGATCTGCTGCTCAGCTTTAAACATGAGGAATGTCTGGACCTCTTCTGCTGACCACGATGTTGCCATATGAGGTGTTTCATTTCTTGCTGTGGTATAAAAATACAGGGAAATACAATACACAATAGGGTATATGCACAGCTACGGAAAATCCACTGGTGAACGGTAATTGTGACTTCCAATTTCATACGGTTCCTTTAACAGCATCGATGTTGTAATGTAATTAAAACATAATCAGTTAAATATACTTCAGCATTCATTTAGTTGTTCAAGTGTAGAACAAGTTGAAAAGCCGTTTACACGCACGCGCCATCAAGATCAGCAGGCTAGCGCAGAAACCCAATTGAAAATACTGTGGTAACATAATTGTTCATATTTTAAAGACATGGCCGGAAAAATATAATTGAATGCAGTGCTTCTTGTACATTCTGAGACCTACTTTATATCGTATGTCAATCAGGCAGTGAAGATTAGTGATTCTTAAAGAAAACAGACCTTAATCGCTGCGATTTTGTAACGGCATATAGTTCACTGGAAGCACTTTAACTGGATTACTGAAAATGAAAAGTCCTTCCGCATATACCCTATACAGCAGTGCTTGCAACAGACAGTTAAACTATAGTGGGTTTGGTGTCTCAGGTAGCAATGAAAGTGACAATTCTCTCTGGCAAATCGGTGATCAGCAGTGTGTAAACATCACGTTTTGGTAACAGAACCTCACCCAAGGTGTTACCAAAAAAAAAAAAAAACAGGTACTAGTTATGAAAACAAGTGGAAAATCCCCAAACCGTGCCATACCATGCAGTGGAAAAGCTCCTTAAATGTAATTACTTCAAGCGAAAATGCAGAAGGAATAGGTGTGATGTCATTTTGTACAAAAATCAGACCAAAATGTAAAATGAATTGGAGTTTGTTTCAGGTCAGTTTGTTTTCTTGCCAAAGCAAACTTTTTTCTTGTCTTTTTTGGGAAAGTGGCGAAGTTCTGCCAACAGTATATCACTCCTCAGGTATTTCTACTTCTTGTTTTACTCTTCAACAAAGAATATTTTACGCTTTAAAGCATTAAAGGGATAGTTCACACAACTATGTAAATTTCCTCATTTACTCTCTCTCTACTGCGTCCAAACCTTTTTTTCTGCTGTTGAACACAAAAGAAGATATTTTGAAGAATGGTGGAAACCATCAGTCAATGACTTCCATATATTTTTTTTTTAGTATGATTGTCAATAGCTACCTGTTTGCAACATTCTGCAAAATATCTTCTTTTGTGGGCGGTGCGGTGGCTCAGTGGGTAGCGATGTCGCCTCACAGCAAGAAGGTCGCTGGTTCGAGCCTCAGCTGGTCAGTTGGCATTTCTGTGGGAGTTTGCATGTTCTCCCCGTGTTAGTGTGGGTTTCCTTCCGGGTGCTCCGGTTTCCCCCACAGTCCAAACACATGCGCTGTAGGTGAATTGGGTAAGCTAAATTGTCCATAGTGTGTGTGTGTGAATGAGAGTGTATGGGTTTTCCAGCACTGGGTTGCAGCTGGAAAGGCATCCGCTGCATAAAACATATGCTGGATAAGTTGGCGGTTCATTCCGCTGTGGCGACCCCTGATTAATAAAGAGACTAAGCCGAAAAGAAAATTAATGAATTAATCTTCTTTTGTGTTCAGTAATAAAAATACTCGGGTGAGTAAATTAAAATTTGGGGTGAATTATCCCTCCATCCTACCGTCTTTCACAACCTTGACGATGTCTGATGACTCTTTACTCTTTTCTTCCACGAGTGTCTCTATCTCTTTCATCAGGTTACCGATCTCCTCAGTAATCCTCGCCGCTGTTTCTTTGTCCACCCTGCAGATACAAGAGCAAACATCAGGTCAGCTGAACTCGAAGTTACAAAGCTCACTGTCTCCCACAAAAGCGATTTATTCTATATATACAGTTGAAGTCAGAAGTATTAGCCCTCCTGCTATTTTTTCCAAATATTTCACTAATAATGTTTAACACAGCAAGGAATTTTTCACAGTATTTCCTATAATATTTTTTCTTCCGGAGAAAGTCTTATTTGTTTTATTTCGGCTAGAATAAAAGCAGTTCTTAATTTTTTTTAAAACCATTTTAAGGTCAATATTATTAGCCCCTTTAAGCAATATTTGTTTCAAAGGTCTACAGAACAAACCATCGTTTTACAATGACTTGCCTAATTACCCCTACATGCCTAATTAACCTAGCTAAGCCTTTAAAATTGCACTTAAGCTGAACACTTGTGTCTTGAAAAGTATCTAGTAAAACATACAAAGAAAGAAAACAAGGCTTCGGTGAATAGAAGTGTAGTGATTATGATAAACGGTGTTATGTTTCTGACACACACTTGAAGTGTTTGGCCAATCACAATGCACTGGGTCAGCTGGCCAATCAGAAACAAGAACACAGTATATAGAATAACAGTATATGCAAAATAATGTTGTTGTTTTTTATTACATTTAAGCATGTTAAATAGCAGCACGATAGCGCAGTGGGTAGCACAATCGCCTCACAGCAAGAAGGTCGCTGGTTCGAGCCCTGGCTGGGTCAGTTGGCGTTTCTGTGTGGAGTTTGCATGTTCTCCCCGTGTTTGCGTGGGTTTCCTCCGGGTGCTCCGGTTTCCCCCACAAGGTCAAAGGCATGCGGTACAGGTGAATTGGGTAAGCTAAATTGTCCGTAGTGTATGAGTGTGTATGGATGTTTCCCCAAAGATGGGTTGCAGCTGGAAGGGCATCCGCTGCGTAAAACATATGCTGGATAAGTTGGCGGTACATTCCGCTGTGGCGACCCCAGATTAATAAAGGAACTAAGCCGAAAAGAAAATAAATAAATGAATGAATGAAGCATGTTAAATATATTCTAGTACACCTAATAACAAAACAATGACCTTTTAACATTAGTCTGTAATACGCTGATTGCAACGACATCAATATTCTTACTTCTGTTTGTCTCTTAGTTTCTTGGGCATGACTTCTTCAGGCGTCCATGTGTCCTATAGCAGAATGAAACAAAGATTTGACCAATCTTGTGAATGAATAAATCAGTATGAAAAGCACAGCAGTGAGCACACTTACTGGATCAACAAACGTTTTACCAAACATCTCATAGCCGTAGTAAAGGAGCTCTTTTTCCAGCAGAGACCTCTTTATATGCTGCTTAACCACCTGTAAGAAGAAAACACAAGGTTAATAATAAATGCACGACAGGACGATATACAGTTGAAGTCTGAATTATTAGCCACCCTGTATATTTTTTCCCCCAATTTCTGTTTAACAGAGAAGATTCTTTTCAACACATTTATAAACATAATAGTTTTATTAACTCATTTCAATTAAATTCAATTCAAGTTTATTTATATAGCGCTTTTTACATGTAGATTGTGTCAAAGCAGCTTATAATAGTTCTAGTAAAGTCCAGATTTCAGAGTTTAGTTCAGATTAGTTCAGTTCAGTTTAGTGTGGTTTAAGTTTCACTGCTGAAAGTTCAAACACTGAAGAGCAAATCCACCGAAGCGCAGCTCCACAAGTCCCGATCCGAGCAGGCCAGTGGCAACAGTGGCGAAGAAAAAAAACTTCACCAATTGACGAAGTGAAGGGGGAAAAAAAACCTTGAGAGAAACCAGGCTCTGTTGGGCACGACCATTATTCTTCTGGCCAAACTTCCTGTGTGGAGCTGCAGTCTAGGCGGCGGAGGCTGGAGAAGCTGGGCGTCCATCGTGGAAAAGCTGCAGGTAATAACTATGCATTTCTAATAACTGATTTCTTTATCTTTGCCATGATGACAGTACAAAATATTTGACTAGATATTTTTCAAGACACTAGTATTATTCAGCTTAAAGTGACATTTAAAGGCTTAACTAGGATAATTAGGCAAGTTATTGTATAACGATGGTTTGTTCTGTATCAAAATAATATAAATAATAAAATTAAAAACTGCTTTTAGTCATTCATTCATTGTCTTTTCGGCTTAGTCCCGTTATTAATCCGAGGTCGCCACAGTGGAATGAACCGCCAACTTATCCAGCATATGTTTTACACAGTGGATGTCCTTCCAGCTGCAACCCATCAATGGGAAACATCCATACACACTCATTCACACTCATACACTACGGGTGGTTTATTTATTTATTAATTTCGAGAGGATCACATGCTTAGGATTGAACACGGCTGGCATCGCATCAGCTTCGTTTATTGCACCAATCAGACAGACTACAAATAACCAGAGTTTTTCACTGTAGTCATCTTCGTCTTGAAGAATCCCCCCTTCCACCCCTACTCCTTCCTTTCTCCTGACTGGGCGGCATGGCGGCCCAGTGGTTAGCACTGTTGCCTCACAGCAAGAACACCACCGGTTTTGCCCCTCACTGGGCTGGTCGGCGTTTCTGTGTGGAGTTTGCATGTTCTCCTCGTGCTCGCGTGGGTTTTCCCTGGGCTTCCCGGTTTCCTCCCACCGTCCAAAGACATTCACCATAAGTAAATTGACTTCTCAAAAATAACATCTTAAGATATATCTCAAGCACGTTCACAGCAGGGGAGTTCTCGAGACCTACCTGAGCTCAAACTCCCCTCTCGCCCTTCAAACGGGAGGGAGCCCCGGGCTCAAGGATATTCTGAGCTCAGGGCTCTCTCCCGGGACAGCATGCCAATTTAGCTTACCCAATTCACCTGTACCGCATGTCTTTGGACTTGTGGGGGAAACCGGAGCACCCAGAGGAAACCCACGCCAACACGGGGTGAACATGCAAACTCCACACAGAAATGCCAACTGACCCAGCCGAGGCTCAAACCAGCGACCTTCTTTCTGTGAGGCGATTGTGGTACCCACTGCGCCACCATGGCGCTAAAACTGCTTTTATTCTAGCCGAAATAAAACAAATAGGACTTTCTCCAGGAGAAAAAATATTATAGGAAATACTGTGAAAAATTCCTTACTCTGTTAAACATCATTTGGGAAATACTTGAAAAAGAAAAAAAGATAAACAGGAAGACGAATAATTTTGACTTCAACTGTATATGTTAAGTATGCTAATCTTGAAATAATTGTTTTTATTTTCTCAAGATTGTACATTCAGCAGCATCAGCTCTTTTCTCCGTGTATCTGAAACAGCTGGTTCAGGGATCCAGTCTCTCAAACCCAGCGGGCACCTTGATGCCAAAACGCCATCAATGCTAATCAATTTGAGGTCAAAACCTGGACGTCCATTTGACATCCACAAATTGATGCCCTTTTGACCACCAAAATAACGACACAAAAAGTCAAAAATCGATTACAGTAAAGTCCTGTCTGACGTGTTTTCTGATGTCAATGTCAGATGTCATTTTGCCATCAAAGTAGTTTACATATATTGCAGGGATACAATGACTAATAGTTTTGTATGCGCTAATTTTGCTTTGTAGGCCTCCTAAATAATTGTTTCTATTTTCTCAAGATTATACTGTTCAGGGATCAAGTCTTTCTAACCCAGCGGGCGCCTTGATGCCAAAAGTGCATTGGTGTAGATTTTTACCTCTCTTGCTGTAATGTTGACGGCTTTTTCATCTCCCAGCACAGCGGAGTAATACGCAATGTTCTGAGCCATTACTGCATCCTCAGGGTGGAAGAGCAGGTATGTTTTAGCACACTCAATGGCCTGATCGAATTTCTCCACTGGGAAAGAAAGAGATCAAAAGAATAAAAAATGAACATAATCATAAATAAATCATAAAGTGCATAAGAATTTAACCAATGGCAACAAAATAATCCAAATATCACAAATTTTTATACTACATATATCAGTGTTAATTGGGCAGCGTGGTGGCACAGAGGGTAGCGCTGTCGCCTCACAGCAAGAAGGTCGCTGGTTCAAGCTTCGGCTGGGTCAGTTGGCATTTCTGTGTGGAGTTTGCATGTTCTCCCCGTGTTGGCGTGGGTTTCCTCTCGGTGCTCCGGTTTCCCCCACAAGTCCAAAGACATGCGCTATATGTGAATTGGGTAAGCTAAATTGTCCGTAGTGTATGAGTGTGTATGGATGTTTCCCAGTACTGGGTTGCAGCTGGAAGGGCATCCGCTGCATAAAACATATGCTGGATAATTTGGTGGTTCATTCTGCTGTGGCGACCCCTGATTAATAAAGGGACTAAGCCGAAAAGAAAATGAATGAATGAATATCAGTGTTAATTATACAGACAGCAATACATTTTTTATTTAAATTAAACTGATTGATTGATTGATTGATTGATTGATTGATTGATTGATTGATTGATTGACTGACTGACTGTCTATGCAGTCTACAGCAAATTTCAAATATGTGAAAATAAATTATACTTTGACTTTTGATATATATGCACATTAATATTTATGCTACAGTTTAAAATATATATTGGTAGCACGTTCGCCTCACAGCAAGAAGGTCGCTGGTTCGAGCCCCAGCTGGGTTAGTTGGCATTTCTGTGTGGAGTTTGCATGTTCTCCCCCTGTTGGCGTGGGTTTCTTCCGGGTGCTCCGGTTTCCCCCACAGTCCAAAGACATGTGGTACAGGTGAATAGAATAAGCTAAATTGGCCATAGTGTATGTGTGTGAATGCAAGAGTGTATGAGTGTTTTCCAGTGTTGGGTTGTGGCTGGAAGGTCATCCGCTGCATAAAACATATGCTGGATAAGTTGGTGGTTCATTCTGGATTAATAAAGGGACTAAGCGGAAAAGACTATGAATGAATGAATAAAAGCAGTTTTTATTTTTATTATTTATATATTATTTATATAAATTTCTTTTAATATATAATTACTGTATATACAATTTTAAAAAACATATTTGATCATGTATTATGATAAATTTAGCAGAACTGTTTATCATTTTTATCTTCTATTAAAATATTAATTTACTTTATAATAAAAATTAAATTAGCTTTAATAATGTTAATAGTTATATTTATTAGTATGTATAATATTTAGTTATAATTATTAGTCAAATGTGCAATTTAAAAAAATATATAAACTTTAACTTCTAAAAGACTCGAACTAGCGACCTTCTTGCTGTGAGGTGACAGTGCTAACCACTGAGCCACCGTGCCCCCCTCAATGACCAAAAAATATTTACAATGCTGCTTTCAGTTGAGAATAACCGCTTTGAAATGTGGTGCTGAACATGACTATGCTGATGAGGAGTGTACCGTACTGTTATAGTATGAGAACTGCAGGTAGTTGAAGTGCGAGGGCAGGAAATCTTCAAAAGGCGTTTCTCTTCCAGCGGTGGATGCCAGCTCAACGGCACAGTTCTGTTTGCAGCTCAAAACATGAAGATAATGATCTGTGATCAAAGCAAATACAGACATTAATTCCACCAAAAAAAGCATATTCATAAAAAACATTTAGAGTAACAGAAACACATTAAAGAAAAGGAAAACTCCAATGAGACATCAAATTTAACTCGGTTTAAAATCAGATACGTTATTAAAGGTGTCCTGAAGTGCCTTGAAATGAGTTTTGTGTGAATAAGGCTGTCTACACCAATCCGTCTACACAACATTTTTGTTTAAACACACTCCATGTCCACACTATCTTTTACATTCTTTTCGTCATCCACACTAAGTGAAGTTTATTTATAAACTAATTTGGAGAGGATCACGTGCTTATGATTGCTGCGGCTCGTCCCGCATTATCCAATTCATGATTCACCAATCAGACGATTCCTAAGCCACTATAAATACCCTAATTTTCATATCACAGCCATCTTCGTTTCGAAGAATCCCCCCTTCCACCCATACTCCTCCTTTCCTAGATGGGTGGCACGGTGGCCCAGTGGTTAGCACTGTTGCCTCACAGCAAGAACGTCACTGGTTCTAGTCCTTACCAAGCCAGCTGACGTTTCTGTGTGGAGTTTACACGTTCTCCCCGTGCTAACGTGGGTTTCCACCGGGTTCCCCGGTTTTTCTCCCACCGTCCAAAAACATGCAACTTAAGTTAATTGACTAATCCAAATCGGCATCATAGACATGCTCCTAGTAAGTAGTCATCTCAAGAGCAATCACTATCTGTTCATTAGCTACTACAGCAGGGGAGTTCTCGAGATCTACCTGAGCTCAAACTCCCCTCTCGCCTTGCAATCGGGAGCAAGCCCTGGGCTCCAGGATCTATGAGCTCAGGGCTCTCTCCCGGGACAGTATCCCAAACAAGCTCTATAACCAATCATCAGCTAAGTGTGAACTCTTGACAATGACTGATAACGTTTTCGTTCATGTACTGTGCATCAGCACAGACGTAAGACGCTTTGACCTGCGTCATATCCGCCTGCCGCTTATTTACTTTTTGTCTCTTTGAAACGTCACGCCAAAATGACGCCATAAACAACAGCTCCCAGTAAACATTCTGTGTCCTTTGATAGGCACAGCATGTAGTAGTAATGCTGAATCTTTCTAACTGTTTCTCCAATTTAAAACACAACATTTAATACAGTAATTTAAATAGTTCCATTTGTTCCAATTGTTGCATATTATTTGCTTTATGCTGTTGTGCCTCTGGACCAGAGCAGACTGGGTGCGTGTGTGTGTGTTTGCTGCAACAATTTGTGTAATTAACATGATACTAGACTTAATTTATTTACTTCACAGTAAAGAGGACATATTTTACCTCTTTCCAACAGGGAAAACCAGCAACAAACAAGAATGCATGATTATATGGTGTCTTGGCGAAATGTCATTATAATGGAAGTCAATCGGGCAGAAACAGCCACCAACATAACGAAAGGGTAGTCAATTTTCCCAGTGTATTGTTGAATTTTTGGAAATCTTTAACGCATTTTCCCAAAGTATGTGTCAAAATAAGATTTGTCACCAAAAACCATTCCATTTCCTGAAAGTTGTGGCCAAATTAAGACTTAAAATCACCCCAGAGTGGATGAAAACATCCCTTAACAGCACACAAAGGGTTAAGATTAACATACTGATACTAACAACCACAAAAAAACATTGTTTTTGATTTCAGGGGGACTTTTAAATCATAGATAATCTTCAAGGGCAACAAACACACTTTGGTGAAAATCAGAAGTACACATGCCTGTCATAGACTGAAAGAGATCAGCGTTGTACTCCATGTAGTTGTATCCGTCATAATCGAATGCTCCCTCACACAGAACTCGGCATTCCTCATAAACGCCGAAATATTCTTCAACCGCAGCCTCAAAATGCTCCACGGCTGGAACGAAATCTTCCGTACTGTAATGGATCTTGCCTTGCAAAAATTCAGCCTGAAAATCAGAAATGACAGTGACAGCACATTCAAACGCAGCAATATAAGTAGAGCTGCATGATATTGGGAAAAACTGACATTATGATATTTAATTTGTCTGCGATACATATTGCGATATTGGGTATAAATTCAAAGTAAGGAACTTTTCACAGTATTTCCTATAATATTTTTTCTTCTGGAGAAAGTCTTGTTTGTTTTATTTCGGCTAGAATATAAGCAGTTTTTATTTTTTTTAAACCAATTTAAGGTCAATATTATTAGCCCCCTTAAGCAATATTTTATTCGATTGTCTACAGAACAAACCATCATTATACAATGACTTGCCTAATTACCCTAACTTGCATAATTAACCTAGTTAAGCCTTTAAATGTCACTTTAAGCTGAATAATACTGGTGTCTTGAAAAATATCCAGTCAAATATTATGTGCTGTCATCATGGCAAAGATAAAAGAAATCAGTTATTAGAAATGAGTTAGTAAAACTATTATATTTAGAAATGTTTAGAGACTTCAACTGTAGATATTTAAATGTATATATAATTTGTATCATATACATATATATTCATTTTCATTTCGGCTTAGTCCCTTTATTAATCTGGGGTCGCCACAGCGGAATGAACCACCAACTTATCCAGCACATGTTTTACGCAGCGGATGCCCTTCCAGCTGCAACCCATCACTGGGAAACATCCACACACTCTCATTCACACACATACACTACGGACAATTTTAGCTTACCCAATTCACCTATACCGCATGTCTTTGGACTTGTGGGGGAAACCGGAGCACCCGGAGGAAACCCACGCCAACACGGGGAGAACATGCAAAGTCTACACAGAAACGCCAACTGACCCAGCCGAGGCTTGAACCAGCGACCTTCTTGCTGTGAGGCGAATGTGCTACCCACTGCGCCACCGTGAGGCCCATACATACATATATATTCTATATCTAAATAAACCTTTTCTCAAATATATGCATACATGTGTGTATTTATATGTATTTACACACACACACACACACACACACACATATTATGTCAAAACAAACTTTTATTTTGGATGCGATTTATCGCCAGCACTAACCATTTTAGATGAATTGGGATGATTTTGTAGGGGAGTGCATCTGCATAAAATATAATAAACCAATCGCAAGTGTTGATAAATACAGTAGAGCAAAGATACAAATGAAATAAACAGAATTTTACGGATTTCTTGAAGTCTAGCGGTATTTAAGTACACATTGTATAATCGAATGTAAAATGACCCAGTATAGACTAATACATAAATACAATTAATCTTTCTTAAAGTTACAAACATTATAATTTCATGCGCCCGAAAGCTTCAAAACTGGCTTGAAATGCTTTTGAAATCTCATGACAATGATAAACGTATTGGTAAATTAATGGTTAAACTTTGCAATGACTCCACAAATCATGGCTCCTGGTCAAATATAATCCCAAATCGACATTCCTGCGATGTGACTATAGCGGATAGGCCTGTCACGATATCTATTTTTTTATCGTACGATATATTGTACCAAAATATATTGCGATAAACGATATTAATGTCATTTTAAGACCATCTTATGACATTATATAATGTCAGAATGACAATCTAATATCATCATAATGCAAGTACACTCTTCCAAGTAACACATAATATTTTATTCTTAAGAATATTTCATTTCATTATAGTCATTTTAACAGTTTAATAATGAGGCATTGGAATCAGAATGTGAAAGCGCATATCCTAAATAAATAATAATAAATGTTAGCAAAAAAGTGCAAGGTAAAAAGTAACAGAGGCTGCGATATCTGCTACCAGATCTATTTCCAGTTGTCAGACACCCACATGAAAATATAAAGTAATTTACAGTAAATACTATAGTGTTTTAACCATACTGATACTGACGCCTCCAATAGAGATGTTGCACAATGTTCAGCTAAAATGTTGCTAGAATTGTTTTTTATGTATGGGCGATATATATTGCATCACCAAAAATGATTGAGGTCATGTCCATGTGTTGTGCGATAAGTTGATGTATTGATTATTGTGACAGGCCTACTTACGGATGCGCACATATTGCGATATCGATGCCAAAACGATATATATTGTGCAGCCCTAATTATCAGCATATTCTGTAAAGCAGTGATTGTATGGAATATAAATCTAGGTCTAGGTTAATAATAATTCTTCACACCATGTGCGGTTTCTCCTCCAGGTCCTTGAAATCGGTCTCCTGCACCCCAGCCATCATCCTGTAATAATCTAAATTCTGTTTCATCTCCACATGCTCGGGGTTTGCCATGAAAAATGTATTTGCTGCTGCCACTGCCTTGTCAAGCTTGTTTATCTGTAAGTACAAGGGGGGAAAAAATCAGATATTGGTCTTACACTCATGGTTTGCAAGTTGGAGCTCGATAAAACTAGTTAAGAATAAAAATAGACATTAAAATATTCCTAGAAAATAACTTAAACTGACACATTTCAAATCATTCATTCATTCATTCATTTTCTTTGTCGGCTTAGTCCCTTTATTAATCTGGGGTCGCCACAGCGGAATGAACCGCCAACTTATCCAGCATATGTTTTACGCAGCGGATGCCCTTCCAGCCGCAACCCATCACTGGGAAACACCCATACACTTCCATTTACACACATACACTACGGACAATTTAGCCTACCCAATTCACCTATAGCGCATGTCTTGGGACTTGTGGGGAAAACCGGAGCACCCGGAGGAAACCCACGCAACACAGGGAGAACATGCAAACTCCACACAGAAATGGCATCTGACCCAGCCGAGGCTCAAACCAGCGACCTTCTTGCTGTGAGGCGAGAGCGCTACCCACTGCGCCACCGTGCTGCCCCATTTCAAAGCATACAATGTGATATACAGTACATGTATGTGTTCTGTGCATACATGTACACAGGGGGGTAGCAACTGAGGGGAGACAGGAGGGATATGTTCACCTCACTTTTAGAGCCAGACCATTTAGAAATAGGTGATTATTAATTATATGAACGTAAACTTTTGGATCTCATTCAGCTGACCCCGCCCCCCACACACACACACACTTTTAAAATGTCCGCTATGCCCCTGCATGTACATGTTAGTGTAGTTTGTGTAATGTTATCAATATTTTATATACATGTTTTATGTTATTTTAATATTGAGCAGCTATTTTGTTTTTTGAGCACAGCTCACTCTAATTACACATGCAGTGTGTGTGTACTTGGTTCACAAGGACAGTTTTTTGTATAATGACATGGGTATATGACATAGTTGTACTCTTACAGTTCAAATTTTGCCACACGTTTCCTGTGAGGGTAGGGTGATATATAATAAGCGTTTTTTTTACTGTATAGAATACATAAGGCCTATGGAGAGTCACTGTAAACCACCAAACCAACGTGTGTGTGTGTGTGTGTGTGTGTGTGTGTGTGTGTGTGTGTGTGTGTGTGTGTGTGTGGTGTGTGTGTTGAATGTGTTATTTTATCATTATTATTATTACTGCTTATTGTAATTCAGTTTGAATTACTTTTTAATGTGAACTAAATTATATTATAAATATGTCATTGCAACTTTTTCAGTCAGTTAGTTTATTTCAAGTAAAAAAAACAACTTTAAGTTAAAGTAACCACCTAAAAAAATACCCTTTGATACTTTTACTCACAATTTATTATTACCCCATTTCATTATTATTAATGAAGTAAATTGGTTCTAGTGACCAGAAGCTCATGCACACGACTTTATATCACTTTTAAACCATCACATCACAAAGCAGTGGTGTTTTATGACTTTTTCATGACGTTTTATGACGGGTTCTGGAAGCATCAGAGAGGCTTTGCAAGGCTCCACCTAAAGACGTGGCACAGTTATGTGGGGGGGCTGGGGGGTTTGGGGAAACGTGGAAGAGCTTCTCAAACATTTAACCATTCAATGACATCTGCATTTTGTACACAAACATCTCTATATGATGATCAGAATGCGTATATTACAATCGATATTCTTTGTTTACAAAAATGAGATGCACAGATTTTTTTCAATTTAGTTCAATTCAACACTTCAGTCTTACACACACAAAAAGTCTTCATGCACTTTTTAGCTTACCTTAAAGTAGGCCACTTGCAGGTAATTATACGGCGTCCTCTTCTTGAACTCCAAGTCTACAGTCTCACTAACTTTATGCAGTGTCGCCGGTCCCAGTTTCTCGGTTTCACACGCATTCACGCAATCGGCCCGTTTGAGAATCCTCTGGAAAAACGCTAAATCCTCCACGGAGCCGGAGCCTGGGATCGGGACGCCCAAACCGGGAAGAGGCTCCCCGAAAGTGGTGTGATTGGCGCAGGACAGGCGGCAGTGCGTCTGTATTTTACGCAGCGCTCCTTTATTCCGCAACGCTTTTTCCATGTTGAGGATCACAGCCAGCCAGTCCTGCTTATAATACGCCTCCACCGCGTTGTCGAAGAGCAGGTCGTACGGCTGAAATCCCGCATTGATTTGAGAGTCACACCGGGTCAAGTGGACGGTGGAGAGGATTGAGATGAGGCACAGTGAGGTCCACATCTTGGAGGCTACTGGAGGCCTGTGAAGAGGTAGATCTCGGTTTTGGAGACTGTCCTAAAGTCTCTGAAGAGGGAGGAGGAGGAGCTCTGAAAGCCTGTGTGGGGAGCGAGATATTTAGGGCAACTGTGTGAAACTGGGTCTGGTCACAGATTTAGAAGATTTGAAAACAGTTGAGGCATTGTGAAGTAAAACTACAAGTTACAGTATTATATGAAGTGAATTAAGTTTGTATCTTAAAAAAATAAAAGAAACCCAAACTTTTTAATGTAATCACTTAAAGGGGAGCTATTATGCCACTTTTAACAAGATCTAAAATAACCCTATGATGTCCCTAGAGTAGGTCTGTAAAGTTTCAGCTCAAAATACAACACAAATAATGTTTTATAGCTCTTTGAAATAATGTTTTATAGCTCCTTTTATGCGGGGCCTCACGGTGGTGCAGTGGATAGCACGTTCGCCTCACAGGTCGCTGGTTCGAGCCTCGGTTGGGTCAGTTAGCGTTTCTGTGTGGAGTTTGCATGTTCTCCCTGTGTTGGCGTGGGTTTCCTCCGGGTGCTCCGGTTTCCCCCACAAGTCCAAAGACATGCGGTATAGGTGAATTGGGTAAGCTAAATTGTCCATAGTGTATGAGTGTGAATAGGTGTGTATGGATGTTTCCCAGAGATGGGTTGCGGCTGGAAGGGCATCCGCTGCGTAAAACATATGCTGGATAAGTTGGCGGTTCATTCCACTGTGGCGACCCCAGATTAATAAAGGGACTAAGCCGAAATGAAAATGAATGAATGAATGAACTCCTTTTATGCCTAATCGTGGCATTTTGGTGTCTGTCACTTTAAATTCAAATGAGATTGTGCTCTTTTTAAAAAAGGGCGGAGCTACAAATGCCTGTGTGCCCATAGTGGCAGATTCAATAACAGACTATTGTCCTATGCTAATGAAGGAGAGATTGTCACTAATGAGTGGGGCTTTCCCCTCTGATGACAGGTACAAAAGGGAGAATGTCAGTCAAAGTGTATGCAGATGAAGTGTGATTATAAAAAGTAAGATTTATACGCTTTTACTATTAGTAGCTGGTTAAATTCACACCCTGTTGTCACACAACTGGGTTTACACCCTTATAAAAGTGCTTTTTGCATAACTGGACCCCTTTAAATTGTAGATTTTAGTTATTTGAATGTAAGTGGAGTTTGTTTTTAATATCAGCTGCTTTTCTTTTTATTAGAAGTAAAACGAGTGTCTGAAGACTTTACAGTAACTTTCATGAACATATTTAACACAAGCAAGTTTCATTTTAAAAGCTTAAATAGTTCATGTTATTGTTTTATTGCGATTTTATGCATGCAATGTTATTAACATTGATCTGTTTTGTTTATTTTATGAGTAAAAGGAGTGTTTTAACTCTTTAAGGAAACTTTTGCAAACGTAATTTACTATTTAACAAATAAGCAATTTGTGTATGTTCTCATTTGAAAGGCCTAAATGGATCATATTAATGTTTTAAGTTATTAATATTTTATTAATGCAATATTATTAGCATTGATCTGGTAAGCATAATCATAAAAAACACAAGGGATTTTAAATTGTGGTATCTATAAACCTATTATATGATTACTATAATAGGCTATTAAATAATAACATTCTGTACAATCACCTATTCTTTTACATATTGTACCGGGAAGATAATTTGTAGATGAATGTAGGTTACACTGAATTACGCTGCAACATTATACAGGCTATAGGTGTGGAATTATTGTTATTTGATGTATACATAAATCAACTTATTTAAATAAATCATGAATATATTTAGTAGCTAATTAAAAGCTAAATGTATTGCAAAATGTCTATTTTATCAAATATCCATTCATTTTCCTTCAGCTTAGTCCCTTTATTCATCAGGGGTCAACTTATACAGGATATGTATTTACACAGCGGATGCCCTTCCAGCCGCAACCCAGTACTGGGAAACATCCATACACACCCATTCACACTATGGCCAAGCTTATTTAATTCACCTATAGCGCATGTGTTTGGACTGTGGGGGAAACCGGAGCACCCGGAGGAAACCCACGCCAACACAAGGTGAACATGCAAACTCTACACAGAAACGCCAACTGACCCAGCCGGGACTCGAACCAGTGACCTTCTTTCTGTGAGGTGACAGTGCTAACCACTGAGCCACCGTGTCGCCATCAAATATCCAATTTGAAATAAATATCCAAGTTAGGTAATGTTACAGGCCACCAAGGCTTTTAGCATGCTTTAAAATTTGAATATTTTATATTTACTTATTAAATACATTTGAATTTGCAGTTCACATTTTATATTCTCAGTAGGCTACAACATATCGAATGTATTCATTTACCGTCTGTGGGTAGAATGATTTAACTTTGTAAAAAGAAAAGTTTGGATAATTTGTAAGATGATTTCAACGAAACGGTGTAGTGCAAAACAAATGATAAACGTGTACAGACTTGCATTTCTGTGTTTTATAATTTCAAACTCAGCACTTTCATAACTGACACGTTCCAGCATCATCCACTATTCTACATAACAACACCAACTAGTTGAATATTTGACGCGAAGGCTTCCTCTTAACATGCACGATCGGTTTATTTCGAAATTATATATATATAATGAATGTTCATGAGTCTTACGATATTCAGTTATTGTCTTAGAAACATGTATTCAATTTTATCCATATATTATATGTAAATTTAACTGATTAGATTTCTAAAATACCTTTATTTTATGCAGGCAACTACACGGCTGCTACTCAAGGCAGAAAACACAGCAGGACCCTCGAAACACCTCCTTCGCGTCGTGCTAGACTTATGTGACACCGGTTCGGTTCTCCAATTATTGTGCTGGAAATACTTCAATAAACATGGATAAAAGTGTCAGTGTGCCACACCAACCGAATAAAACCACTACGGGTAAGACAAAGGCTTTTAATGATAAATCAGTCATATTACAGCGCATTCTTAGTAGGTTGTTGTCGTTTTACTACGTTGCCTAATCTAGTAAATGATTAATATTAACCTGTTGTTAGTAAAATATAAAAATAATAACGACTCATTAAAAGTGTTTGCTTAAAAGTAATACTTTTGTGACTATTAATAGTTGACAACTTTCAAATGTTATGAAACGTCTCGTTATTTACTCACTGTCACTGATCTTTACCTAAAAGTTAATAAGTTCGTTTAAAAGTTACCAAAACATATCTTGAATAGTACAGTTTTAACTTTATTCTCGTTATTATTAAACATCGTAAACCTCTGCTCTACATCCTCGTGGTTGTTTACTTTCACTCACGAGAGGTCATCAAACTCCTTACAAAACACTGTACCTGTAGTTTCCTGCTGAATTCCTATGGAAGCCCAGAGCTGAGCAGATGAGCAAGATTTACAATCAGGGAAAGTTTACTGCATAAACTGAGCGGAAGGTATAGTTTACCCAGAAATGAAAATTATTAATTTACTTATCCTCCACTTGTTTCAAATCCTTTAGATTTTTTTTCTTCTTCTATTTAAACACAAAGGAAGATATTTTGAAGAATGCTTGAAAGCAGCAGCAGTTGACTTCCATGGTATTTATTTTAAGGCTGTCAATCGATTAAAATGCATGACAGCCATGAGTTCACTTGCGATTAATCACACATTTTATCTGTTCTAAATGTGGCTGCTGGATTCCAACATTTTACCGAATATCTTTTGTGTATAACAGAAGAAATTCATAAAAGTTAATCATTTAGTGAGTAAATGGGGAGGAATTTGTCATGTTTGGATGAATTATCCCTTTAAATCATCTATGTAAATGCCACTTCAGAAGCACTTCTGTACAGTCTTTATGTTGTACATTTGGCGTTCGAATGCTTTTAGAATCTTGCATTTATTATTATTTTATATTTTTCTCATAACTTCTTTAATGCTATGGTGTTGGTGGTGTCTACTTAAAAAGGTCATATTTATATTAGCACCTATAGTAATTTGACAGAAATTATGATTGCAGTGTGTCCATGGTGTCTTAAAAAGTCTAAAAATGTCTAACATTTAAAAACCAAACATTTAAGCCTTAAAAAGTCTTATATTCACTGAAATATGATGTTGTAGATCTTTAAATCATTTTAAACAGGTCTTAATTTTCCATTAATGTCCATGTAAAGCTACCCAATCTGACCAGCACTTATCCAGTCACCAACAATACATGTAAATACAATTTTTAACAAATGTTTTATTCATTAACTTTGTTTATTAATAAGGTTTAATTATCTTCTGTACAATCATATTTGTTAAAAATTGTATTCATAACCACCTGGTAGGGACACTGATACTGACTGACTGTTGTGGATACATTTATTATTGTTTTAAAAAATAAAATAAAAGTTATGTTGAAAAAAAATAAGTGTATGAATACAATTAGAGTTTGTTTGTTTTGACACATTATTTAAAATATATGCTTAAGAAATAACAAAGTTAGAATTTATATTGATCGGGTAAGTAGAAATCTTTTCCACTGCCCAAACTGGGCCTTTAGAAAATATCATTAGATTTTAGCCCTGTATAAGTCTGAAATTTCATTCATAATTGTCTTGAAATTAAATTTGACTTGCTGAAACCTCCAGAAATCCTGGATTACCATAAAACAGTGTAGTAAAGAGACTATTCAACTTGATCAATATGTGTTACTCTACATGCAAATACACATCTGTAATATTACAGTAACTTTGGTGGAGACCAGCAGTAACCCGAGTGGAATGGTACTGGTGAGTCCTTACCAGACTAACCGGGTTGGAGATCCAATGGATCTGGTTTCTCTGGCACAGCAAGTACAGAAGGTAAGTGACGCATTTGTAAAACATGTTACTTATTACGGTTGTGATACAGAAATACAATTTTTGCAATCTTCGTCAATCAATCATCAGTTTTATTGTGTTTTGTGTGGATTTTAGGGAGACGAGTTTATCAGAGCCAATGCTTGCAACAAACTTACAGTCATTGCTGACCAGATACGATACCTTCAGGAGCAAGCAAGAAAGGTGAGATTGAACTGTTAATAAAATTACCATTTTTATAATATTACGTAAGTATATAAATGTCTCTGAACTAGACGTTGTGGCTTTCTTTCACAACCGTGCACTAAACACGTTTTCCTTTGCATTTGGAAAAGTTTCATGACATTGTTGTCCATATTAGCCGTGTTTTTACATGGTTAAGTGGATTTCAAGATGAAAGGTTTTATTCTCTTCAGGTTTTGGAAGATGCTAAGAAAGATGCTGAGCTTCACCACGCTGCCTGCAATGTTGTGAAGAAACCAGGAAACATGTATTATCTTTACATGCGTGAATCGGGACAGCGGTACTTCTCCATTTTGTCTCCATGGGTAAGTTTGAGTCTCTGAGAGCCATTTACACTTTTTCAGCGTGTTCAGTTTTCTCCCTTGATATGGGTGTAAAGCGTGACTAAATGGAAGAGTTCATCACAGAGATGCATTTTAATTAATGTTGAAATCAAGTGTAACTGGTAATGCATCTCAGCTGATCACCTGTGGTTGGATGACTGGAAACACTTGTTAATACCAGGTGGGGAAAAAGCTTTAGTTTTATCTGTTTTTATAAGTGGGAATTGAAGGTAATCCAAATTGGTTGGTGATGACTAGTAATGATGATAATAATAAAAAAGTCTTCCTAGAAACAAAATAAAAACACTGAAGAATCACCCAAAAATGATAATTCTGTCATCAGTTTTCATTTTTGGGTGAACTGTCCCTTTAAGAATCTGATTAAGGTCTACACCCTGATATTACATTACATTAAAGCTAAAGTGAAGTGAGTATTTTCACGTATGATTACAATACTGTCAATACAATACAATATTGTCAAGTATTGTAAGTAAGGTTAAATTGGTCCTCTTCTTTTGACCCATTCAAGTGCACACCATTACAGTGAGGGGTTAGGTGCCTTGCTAAGGGGCACCTCACCTGGGCATCAAAGGTAGAGAGAGTGCATATCATTTAGTCCCCCCACCTTCAATTCCTGTTGGGACCGAGAATTGAACCTGCAACCTTTCAATTACAAGTCCAACTCCCTAATCATTAGGCCAACTTTCCCCTAAGGTGAACTCAGTGGTGAGTCCTGCTGTGTGATAATGCTTACATGTCACTAGTTTTCATTACTAGGTGCTGCTTCAACTATCTGGTACTGTAATCTAAAGGGAATATCTTTGCTAGAGTTCATGGTTGGGGTTGCTTCCCGTATTGCCGTTTACATTTTTGTTAAGGAGTCATTCCTGAGACACATAGAAGGACTGCCAACTGAATGCCTATAAATACAATTTAACTGCCTTAGTCAGATTTTGTTGACTGCAGCCCTGCCAGCAAGTTCTCAATAAAGATTCCTGCTTAAAGTTACATCCAGAGACTCCTGGTCTTCGCTTCATTAATTTCCACCAAGACGTAAAAGAAGCAAAATACAAGATTTAACAGCTAATTTCATTTCACATACTGTTTTACTCTCTTATAGGAATGGGGTGCTAGTTGTCCTCACAAGTTTCTTGGTGGATACAAACTCCAACATGACATGTCTTGGACACCTCAGGAGGACGTTGAGAAACGGGACGCTGAAATTGGCATCATGGACAAACTGTTGAATAGACAGACTGCTCTGCCAGCCTGCACAGAGCCCAATTTTGAAGGTCTTTCACAGTGAGAGAACATAGAACACTCATGGACAGTCTTAAAGAATGACCACCTGGTTTTAAAATATACCAATTGTTTGTTAATGTACAACACAGATTAAATTGAGTTTCATTTTTTCAGATTGGGTTGCTTTGTCACTACAACTCGACCTGTGAATATGTTGTTAATTGTGCATCTTTTTATTTAAGAACTACTAATGTCTATTAGGCATTTGGATTTCATTAAATCATTTATTCACTACCTTGATTTTGTGTAAAGCAGTAAAAAAAGCACTGCTTCCTACACACGAAACAGTATAATGTGGACATACATATATAATTATTAAAGACATGTTAGTGAAAGGATTAATATACATAAAGAAATTGTGTTATATCAAAACAAAGACGTAATAAAATATATTTAATTGGTTTAAAATCATCGGTGTAAACTGCAAAAAATATCCATTTAGCCATCTGTTACTGCTGTGCTACAATGATCAGTAATGTTTCGGAGGTAAGAGTTCACAAACGGCAATAGCTCCCAGTTGTCCGTTGTGATGCTGACCTGAATGGCATCCTCAGCCTGTGTAATCCTCAAAAGCACATGGCACATCGGTGGAAGAAAGAACAAGACTTTCCAAAATCTTTCACTTTGCTGATCTGCAATCAGGTAACCCTGAAAATGTGTCTTGATCAGATCAGCTAGACTTTCATCTCCAGGTTTGAAACAGAACAAACTAATGGCAGATTTGTCATGGTTCCCAGAGGCTGCGGACTCCCAGATGTGATCAAACACTTGCTCTCTGCATGCACTTGACGTGTTTGTAGCTATAGGTAGAGGAAGGAATATTTCTGGAAATGAAACGCTCACGTCAGGTAGTTGGCTGTGCCATGAGCGTCCATCTTGGGTGGTAAATATTGCACTGACGCATAAAGTAGTTGGATAGGGTTGAAATGGTTTAAGCTTGACGTTGACCACAGGGGGCTTTCGGTCTCTAAAAACACATGGTACATGTATGTCACTCACCTTTGCATAGTTTGAGTCTTTCAGCTCAAAGTGCAGACAGATTGAAAAGACTCTATCAAATAAAGGATCAGTTTGTTCTGCGTGTGTCAGGTTGTACCTTAAAGTGACCTCCAAGCCAAAACCAGGTGTCTGGAATTGTTCTTGATAAACCTCCAACCAGTTCCTAGCCTCTCCTGTTGCCTCCAATGATTCAGAACTTTCTGAAGTGCTTTGCGAGACTTTATCTTGGATTTTAATGAGTTGCAAAACATGCTTTTCGGTTTTGCACACTGTCAGGTTACTCGCAATCCCTTCACTCTCAGCCATAATTGCTGAATGCGACCGCTCTTTGGCACGTCCTCCATCAGGACCTTTGGCAAGAACCCCTGTTAGCTTTTCCCACGAAAGATTGGTTAGCAATGTGTAGTAGAAGCGAGCGTGATCCTTGATGTCCGTGTCATTGTAATTGACTGAAATGTATTGCAAAAGATCAGCCAACTCGATAAACACCTGATCTATTGAAGGGTGCTCCAAAAGATTGCGACAAACAGCAAGAACTGCGTTTCCAATCTGCCACTTGCCTCTTTCACACAAGTTGGAGTTGATGAGAACGTTGAGAAGAAGGTAAATGGTGTTCCTTTGGGTGATCTGACCCTCTTTAGCCACTCTTTTCAATACTTTCAAGTGCCAACTCAAATTGTGAATCGTCAATTGCAATGGAGGCATCTCCATAATGCATTTCTGAAGTCCTCTCAGCAACTTAACTGACCAGATGGGGTCGTCTAGACACTCCTGAATTCGATCTGCAAGGCCAATTAAATTTGGAGCAAGTCGGCAATGTCTGGAATAAATATCACGTAATTTGTCAATCAGCTTCTCTAAGAGTTCTTCCATGCCATTAAAGTGCATGAGAAAAATAAACAATGCCCTGAACGAAGTAACGACAACTTCTCTGCTACCGGCGCTGTCTACGATTTTCAAAAGCGCCATTACGTGATCGAACAGGTAGGCGATTCCTTTATCCGCTTCACCCTCATCGGCCTCAAGGTGCACCAGGCACAGAAGATTCAGTCTGCAGAGCATAGTAGCACTGTCATTGAAAACTGTAGGAAGAAGAGATGCTGCAAGACGTGGCGTAACCAGCACAGGTAGACTTTCTTCACCACTACTAGATATGGGTCGGTTTTCAGGGAAATGCAGGATGCAGTCCATGTAGAAGAGTTTTTCTGGAATTCTTAGGAGCGGATGCTGGGCTGATCCCACCAGACGCTTAAGCAGGAAGTTCTCATCCTCAGCGGTGAAAAGACTATCTGTGAAGGTGTCTTTCATAAAGAGTGTGGCATGCATGAGTACGACTTCTGCTGTGCCAAACAGTCGCAGAAGCTGCGACTTAAATAGCGTCGGAGAAAGTCCTGGCACCATTGCAACAACTTCTACAAGATCCCTCATTAGGGAAGACTGGGAAATTGGTGTTAGTAGGTAGGACTCCTCCAGAAGTAAAGACATTATTGATTTGAGTTCTTTACAATCCAGTCCTGGTGGCAACTGTGGCACTTGCACCATCATGTTAATTGGTAAGAAATTCTGATTAGTTCTCCATGCAAACCCTTCATTTCCTCCTAATATGCTCTTAAACTCTAAATCGGTAACATCTTTTTGGTTTGTCAAGGTCCGTATGGCATTCTTCAACCCTAGCGTATACAGCATACAATAGGACTGATGCAGAACTGTAGTTTCTTGCTGTTTTAGAAGATATAAGGCCTCCAACTTTTGAGAAAGAAGACCGGGGCTACAGGTTTCCATTTCTCGTAGGCAGTCACAAGCGGTGGCTCTTAAAGGTTGCTGGGATTGACCGCATCTGTAGTCATTGGTGTCCTGAATCGTCTGAAATAAAAGGTCCAGCCAGTCTTCAGCCATCTTTGTGTGGGTGGCCAAACAGGAAGTGCATATTATCACGTTGGTGATCGCCAGCATGACATTACACTTGAGGCTGATGGACTTCTGTGGTGTCTGAGAAAAGATGGACAGCAGTTCGAGAGCCGTTTCTTCTCCCACAGAGGCAGAAGGGCACAGAATGGTTGGATGCTCCAGTAGTGCCGACACAAGGAGTATCTTATAATAAGAAAGGGAAATAACGGTGTTAAACGTATGTTGGTTATAGGGATACTGCACACCATTAAAACTAAGCTAGATACAGCCAGGCCTGTCACAATATATTATTAATAGACTATATATTGACTTACACAATATATAGACATGACCTAGAAACGTTTTGATGATGCAATACAATGCCCATTGTGTTTACCAGAAAAATTATTGTCGTCAAAGTTATCCACTTTCATTTTATCCACTTATAACTTTTTTTCTTTTGAGTTTTTGCAATTTTATTATTATTATTTTTAAATAATTGAATAAAGAAGAATAGGCGAGTAAAAACAATTCTGTAGTAAACATAACTTGCCTACTTTGACATACATTGTCAAAATATGAAACAAAACATGAATTTTGAAGCTGATGTGTGGATTTTATCAAACTTCAGCTTTTGATAAGACAGGAATGTCCGAGCAGTTTATGTTGAAGGACAAAATGCTTTAGTTTTGTACAATCATCTTTACCACAGACCTTATTTTACTTCTTAATTAAAAACAAAAACATTATAAAACCCCATTGGAAAATCTGAAGGGAGCCTTTTCCAGCCTTTTAAAGGTAGTATTTCTAATATCATATTACTGTATAAACATAAAATAAGTTGCATAAGTTCTTAAATTAACAATATTATTATCATCACAGCTATTTGTAGGACAAAATATTGCACACCAAAAAGTATACTTATGGCAGGATTACAAAGATTAAAACGACAATAACATATTTCTCTCTAATAATTAATTATATCAACATCAGTTTACATGCACGTACACTATTTAGAAAACAACAGCATAAATATGATTTAAAATGTGTGTTCGTTTGGTTTCATTACCTTAAGTTGATCATTGATTTTATCATTCCGCAGTTCGTGTAGGAGTTCAGCCAGGAAAATCTCAGAGGTGCTGGTGGCCAAAAACTGAGATGGACTCAGCAGAAAGGCAGAAATTCTCTGATCCCAGAGATCCGCGATAGTCATTCTGCAGATTAAACAGAAGCACTTATGTATGTGCGTGATAATGACGCTTAAAATGTATTAATTAACGCACACCCGCATTAACAGAACAACGACGCGCTTTAAATTTAACGACTCACCTGTCAGTTCACGCCGTAAAAACATAAATAAAGCAAATGGATTTAAACGTCCATCTGTTGACGTCTCTGAACATCATGTGTTCCTAGTTGTCATATGATAAACCAGGTAATGACAGCGAGCCGTGTATTTTAAAATAAAAGTCCCCGATGAGTAATGCTCTAATAATAATGACGGGTTGTTTTCTTGATCTGATTAAAATGTGATTCAAAGGTTGGTAGATATATTACATTAATTTATTTCAGATTTTCTTTTCATTTTACCCTCTCATTCTAAACACTTACGTTAATTATCTGAAACAGTGGGCTTTTATTTTGATAGGGTAACGTGACCTTCTTTTTGACGAGGGTTTTACTGCCATCTTGTGGTGTTTTAAGTATTTAGAGAAGTAGGTCAAAAAGCAACCTAAATTAGACAGTTAAATAAATAATTAGAAATAATAAAAATCATATCTGGCGGTTCATTCCGCTGTAGCGACCCCTGATTAAAATAGGGACTAAGCTGAAAAGAAAATAAATGAATGAATTATATATCATTATATTATATCAGTATATTTACAATGATTCATTTATAATAATCTAGTGTGTGTGTGTGTGTGTGTCTGTGTGTGTGTGTGTGTGTGTGTGTGTGTGTGTGTGTGTGTGTGTGTGTGTAAGTTTACATTAAAAAGAACATACATATATAATACAAACATAGTAAACAATAGTAAAAAAGTGTTATATGTAATAATAATAATAATAATAATAATAATAATAATAATAATAATAATAATAATAATAATAATATAGATATAATAATTAAATAAAAAGTATAAATAATATATCATATTATTCAATATATCATATTATTATTCAATATATCATAGATTATTGACATTATATGTCATTCTCTCTCTCTCTCTCTCTCTCTCAATTCAATTCAATTCAATAATCGCTTTATTGGCATGACAAATGTAACAAATGTATTGCCAAAGCATTTATAAAGTTTACATTAAAAAGAACATACATATATAATACAAACATAGTAAACAGAAGTAAATATATATATATATATCTATATATACAGTCAAAAAAAAAAAAAAAAAAAAAAAAAAAAAAAAAAAAAAAAAAAGGGGTCGCCACAGCGGAATGAACCGCCAACTTATCCAGCATATGTTTTACGCAGCGGATGCCCTTCCAGCTGCAACCCATCTCTGGGCAACATCCATACACACCCATTCACACTCATACACTACGGACAATTTAGTCTACCCAATTCACCTGTACCGCATGTCTTTGGACTTGTGGGGGAAACCGGAGCACCCGGAGGAAACAGTTGTGTTGTATTGTCTAACTCAGTGAATTGAGTGTAAATGCTCTGGAGTTTGGGGTAGAATGTTTCTCTGATGTGCTGATAGTTTGTGCAGCGGGTGAGCAAGTGTTCCTCCGTCTCCACCTCTGCCTGGGCACAGTGTGGGCAGATGCGGCTCTCTCTGGGTTGCCAGTTCTGTCTGTATCGGCCCGTCTCTACAGTCAGACTGTGAGAGCTCAGTCTGTATTTGGTCATTGTTGTTCTTAATTTACTGTCCTTTACTGGACTCAGATATGTTGCTGTGGTATAATCTCTATTTAGATCTAAATAACATATAAGTTTACTTTGTTTTCCTGCTGCTTCATTCCAGTAAGTCAGATACTCTTCCAGTAAAGAAAAAGAACCAAGAGCAGAAAAACGAGAGAATAGGTTAGCAAATCTAGAGATAGACATAATGGATAATAAAGAAATAGGTAGTAAAGAGGGCAATAAAAAATAATCATAACACTTTAGAGATTTAATATATTATAAAAAAAATTAAGGCCGTGCAAACTATACGTTTTGAGTGTTTATTTTTTGTTAAGTGAACCTGGAATTGTAAGTAAGTATTTTTAAATCTCATATATAATTGCTGAAAAAATGGGTTTGCAATTTGAAAATGTACACTTATGAATACAGAACCTGAATAAAATTTTAATAAAGGGAATCTTGCAGATTCTGAGTTGTAATGAAGTATGATGGAGTGACGCAGCGCGCGCCTCGCCCCTGCTCTTCAGTTCTGGAAACCCCAAGCGCGCGGACCTGCCAACGCCCGGCGCAGAGAAACAAACAGAAAGGATACGGTGAGTGCCAATGACGCGCAAAATATTAACCCTATTTCTCTTTTTATAACCAACATCGCCGCTTGGCCCGGTGCGGTATCGAGTTGTGAATATGTACGATATAAATAGATATTTAAAAAATGCGTATTTACAGAAGCAAACGTGTAAAACGGCACCGGAGGGCAGTTAGCACAGGAGGCTAGCTGACGCTGAGGAGAACCGGTCAGATTTTTACCACAGATAGGTTAACGAGTGTTATCATGCTACAGTATTACATATTTAGTGTCTGTTTTTAGTTTAAATTATGTCAATGTTGCATATAAAACCGTTTCTGACGTTCAGTCTGTCATCCGTTTCAATCGCCTGTTGACGACGGATAGCTGTCATAATTTATATTTTCTAATCATCGTATTGTAAAGTAGCTGATTTGTATTAGAATCAGATTGATGTAACCTGGTTATGTGCTAGGATTGAGCAATGCATGTTTGCTCAGCTGATCTGTGTTTTGGTGGCCTTCAGTTAACGTTGTACAGCATAATTGGAAGTGGAAATGTGCTGCAATAATTTATATTTAATTATTTTGGCCCGAGTCTGGTTGTGTTGGTTTAATATGCATGGCGTTTTTGAGGATTGTAATATTGGTCTCAGCATCATTTAGCAAACTTCAGCCATTTTAATTTCTCCCACTCAAGCATATCTATCTATCTATCTATCTATCTATCTATCTATCTATCTATCTATCTATCTATCTATCTATCTAAATAAATCTGGTATCACTATTTTAAGTAGTTCTTTGCTAAAGTTATTGTCATAATCTAAAAATGAAAAGTGATAAAACACGATTATGTATTTTGTTTATGCTTATGAATATTTTAATAATATTAGCATCATCATTATTATTATTATTATCATCATCATCGTCATATAGGCTGTATAAGTTTCATGATTAAATTCATAAATAGTTACACTGGATTAAGAGATTTGTTGTTGTATTGGTATCAAACATACTAGTTGACCATTGTTTTCTGTGGCCAATCCTCATTTGTGTCAGCGATGTCTCCGTCTTTCTCTAACACATTCATGTATTCTATAGTCCATGTGTCTTCAGAACTGTTATTGGCTTGTCTGCAGCTTTTGGGTTGTTAACATTCAAAGAAAAGCACTAATGGTGGATGTTGGCATCCACTTTGGTTTTTGATTGATTTCTGCTTGTAGATGAAATGATGTGGGTTACTAAAGCATCCCTCCCTCCCTCTCCGATGAATCTGTTAAATAGACAAACAAGGACACAGCATACATTTTGAACTTGCATCACTTTGTGTTTTGCAACAAGTTCTTTTTCACTTCTGGTCATTGAGAAAATGCTTTTCCTGCCACAAATGCATCGTTAAACTATCACAGGAAGAAGGCAGGACTTGAATTAGAAGAATGGACAAATGCTGCTAAAACTGATTAAGCAGAGTTAGAAGTTTAAACTGATCTTCACATTTATATTCTTACTGATATTTGCACAATCGTGTGGGTCTTTAAATAATAGCAGCTGATACCTGTTGAATTTGATTAATCAGATGTGTGAATCCTAACTCATGGTTTTGCATAACAGCCTTTCATTATATAATATTTATGTCATTGTTAATTTATTGCTGAATATTATTAATAGTGCATTTCTATTGCAAATCTTGGTGTCAGAATCGGATTTAAAATGGCGTCTATATTTTAGTTTATGGGGTTGTATTTATATTCATAAAATACTTCATTTTGATACTGTTTGCAAATCAATATTTATTTTAGCTTTTTGTATTATAATTTAATCTTTTTATTAACCTCAGTTAACAAATATTTCATAATTTCCGTTGAATATTGCAGTTTATGTGCACTTATATAATTGATTTAATATTCAATAAATATTTCATAAGATGAAAAGATGAATGAGGATTTAAATTCATATGCCGTTTACAGATGACTTTAAGATTACTTTAACACAATAAACAGTGATAATTGTGTGATAATTAAATGTGTAATAAATGTTTATTATTGTTATTATTATTATTATATTAACTGAATATTAAGTGACATGACATTACATTTTTTTAAAATATAATTTGATACAATTATGCTTATTGATATTGTCCATGTAAAATGCTATTGTAATTCAAACCATATTGTAATTCAAACCATATTTAGAATTGTTTGAGTTCACAGTCATATTAATAGCTGAAAAATATATTTCCCCTCTAAATATCTGCAAGTCTGGATTTGAGGGGGGGGAGGAATGAGAATTAGAGTTGAGACTGATTCAAAGCACAGGCTTGTCCAAATGTACCCTGGTTTTAAAGAGCAGGGATTTACTGTCTGGGTATGTGCATGAGTCTGGATTATATTGCTTTGAGCAGTCTATTGCTTGAAGTGAACTGAAGATTGGCTCTAATACAGTTATTTCCTGTATATAACTGTACAATCTCGTTTATCCTCATTGGAAATGCGATTGCTTTGGATGCCAGTGCTTCTATGAAATAAATCAACATATAACACATTGTTTTTGAGTTTAATGCAGTTGAGACTAACTATTAAAATCAGTATAACTTAGAGGTGCTTTATCTAATTAAAATTTTCATAACAATTTGTGTTGGACAGATTGATAGTGACGGGCCCTGCCAGATCCCTGGTCTTTGATTGTGGGTTTTCCACTGATGGTAGAATGAGGTCAGGCCTTGTTTCCTCAGATTGCGGAAGGAAACAGCCGGGATGGGCTTCCATCTCCTCGTCCTGACCATCTGTGAGCTCGAAGGCTCACCCGCTTACTGCTGCAGAGCTCTGCAGAGGCTTAGCTGCTGCGCAGACGGAAGGAAGTACTTCTCTCAGTCTTGTGCTTTAGTCCCCTGTTTCCCCTCTCCACACACCAAGGGAAAGGGATGTTGCCGTATTATTTTCTGACCCAGTGTGTCCTGTTCACACGCATGGAGTCTGTGCTGTGTGGATAGTGGTTTAGCACACTGACCCGCTGTGAGAGATGTGCTGAAACCAATGACGTTATGCTCGAGTTTAAAGCCGCAGTGACCCACAATCAGAATAACAGAGCTGAGCGGAATATCCCGTCGGAGAGGAGGAAATTGTAATGTTTTAAATGTGAAATGGATCAGTATTGAAATTAACAAAATTTAGAATTTTTTGTAATTATTTTTTTTACGGCCAAAAGTTTTGAGAATTACATAAATATTGGAAATTGGAAAAGTTGCTGCTTAAGTTTTTGTAATAGCAATGTGTATATACTCCAGAATGGTATGAAGAGTGATCAGATGAATTGCATAGTCCTTCTTTGCCATAAAAATTAACTTAATCCTGAAAATAACATTCAACTGAATTTCATTGCTGTCATTAAAGGAGCTGCTGAGATCATTTCAGTAATCGTCTTGTTAACTCAGGTGAGAATGTTGACGAGCACAAGGCTGGAGATCATTATGTCAGGCTGATTGAGTTAGAATGGCAGACTTGACATGTTAAAAAGAGGGTGATGCTTGAAATCATTGTTCTTCCACTGTTAACCATGGTGACCTGCAAAGAAATGTGTGCAGCCATCATTGCGTTGCATAAAAATGGCTTCACAGGCAAGGATATTGTGGCTACTAAGATTGCATCTAAATCAACAATTTATAGGATCATCAAGAACTTCAAGGAAAGAGGTTCAATTCTTGTTAAGGCTTCAGGGCATCAAAAAAAAAAAAAAGTCCAGCAAGCGCCAGGATCGTCTCCTAAAGAGGATTCAGCTGCGGGATCGGAGTGCCACCAGTGCCGAGCTTGCTCAGGAATGGCAGCAGGCAGGTGTGAGTGCATCTCCACGCAGAGTGAGGTAAAGACTTTTGGAAGATGGCCTGTGTCAAAAAGGGCAGCAAAGAAGCCACTTCTCTCCAAAAAAAAAACATCAGGGACAGATTGATCTTCAGATTGACTGCTGAGGACTGGGGCAATGTCATATTCTCAGATGAAGCCCCTTTCCGAGTGTTTGGGGCATCTGGAAAAAGGCTTGTCCAGAGAAGAAAAGGTGAGCGCTACCATCAGTCCTGTGTCATGCCAACAGTAAAGCATCCTGAGACCATTCATGTGTGGGGTTGCTTCTCATCCAAGGGAGTGGGCTCACTCACAATTTTTCCCAAAAACATAGCCATGAATAAAGAATGGTACCAAAACACCTCCCAACAGCAACTTCCTCCAACAACAGTTTGGTGAACAATGCATTTTCCAGCACGATGGAGCACCTTGCCATAAGGCAAAAGCGATATCTAAGTGGCTCGGGGACCAAAACGTTGAAATTTTGGGTACATGGCCTGGAAACTCCCCAGAGCTTAATCCCATTGAGAACTTGTGGTCAATCCTTAAGAGGCGGGTGGACAAACAAAAACCCACTTATTCTGACAAACTCCAAGAAGTTATTATAAAAGAATGGTTTGCTATCAGTCATGATTTGTCCCAGAAGTTGATTAAGAGCATGCCCAGTCGAATTGCAGAGGTCCTGAAAAAGAAGGGCCAACACTGCAAATACTGACTCTTTGCATAAATGTCATGTAATTGTCGATAAAAGCATTTGAAACGTATGAAGTGCTTGTAATTATATTTCAGTACATCACAGAAACAACCGAAACAAAGATCTAAAAGCAGTTTAGCAGCAAACTTTGTGAAAACTAATATTTGTGTCATTCTCAAAACTTTTGGCCACAACTGTATGTTGCAATAGTGTTTGTTTATTTATATAATTTTGTATTGTAGAGTCGGTGTGTTCAATGTGATTTTTATCTATTTTTTGTACTAAATGGTCTAGATGAGCACACTTTCCTAAATACGAAAAAGATGTGTCGAGGCAAGATGAATATGGAACTGCTTGTTTCGTTGATGTCTGACCATAAAGCTCTGTATGGTACATTTTTGTAGCGACTACAAAAATGTCATCAAGAAGCAGTTAGTATGGAGAGGAATTGCAGATCAAATAGGATTTGATGGTGAGTTACATTTCACTTACGAGTGACGTGACGTCAGGGAGTGATTTTGCACATTCACTCTGTCAGTGAGAATCATTTATAAATGCTGAAAAGTGTGTGTGAAGATCATCCCGGTGTGCACAAGCCCTCAGTTTTGAAGTCAAATTTAGTTTGACCTTTAAGAACAGTTTTGCATCTGTCTATTCGTATATTCAAGGAAGAATGGAAGTATGGGCCTTGTTACAACAGGTATTAAGATTTGTTTTCATCAATCCAGGCACATGTGGATTGCACTAAATATATAAAATCGAGTTCTGAAATGTTTAGCTCTTGTCTACTTGTGACCACTTTTAGAGGTAGTCAAGTTGTTCTCTTTCAGTATTCTTAAGCATTGCGATGTGAGATGTTGGGTTTGAATGTTTTTGGAAAAAGCACAGATAGCTCTTACCAGACTTGATTCTAACACAAACCCACAGTGTTCAGAATACGTTTATTACAACTAAAACAAATCTGTCTGTTTTTTGTGTTTATGTAAATTGTGTTAGGTTATATTAAGGAAAAAGGAAAATATTTGAAACTTTCCTGAAGATTTCCCTTTAGAGATGCACTCCACATTAAAAATAGCAATACACCGAATTGCTGCCTAAGGGCTATATTGTGTCTTTTTTTTTTATAACTTTCTGTATAAAAATGACAGCAAGTCAGCAAGTGTGAGAATGTATATCATAGTCAGTTTTGTACTACAGTCCTGAAGAAGAACCATCTTGTCATTGCACCCTTGAGTCGGAACTTGATAGAAGGCAAAACGCTTAACCTTTTAAATTGTGCAATTTGCAATCTTGTAATGTGCGCTTGGCTTTAAATCTGGTAAGTTTCAGGGTTCAGTTGTTTCCACCAGCTCTATTAAAAATCCATTATGCATTTAAGCAAACCATTTGGATGGATGCACATATCATGAGCCCATCACCAATCACATGGCAGACTAATAAAGAAAATTTATTACTGTGCAAATGTAACTGTCTGTGAGACATTGAAGGGTGTGAAATTGATTTGAATATGACTTATTATCTGTTACCCAGCAGTAAGCAGGGACAGATTAATTTCTCACATTTTGTGTTAGTTGCAAGCCAGGCCTGTCACAGTTTCTAAAGTGGGTGTTTTATACATGCATGCAGACTAATAATGCATTTTGTTTAATGTGGAGATCTGTTCAGTGAAAACTAATGTGAGAAACTTCACTCTGAGAGATTCTTTCTTCTAGACTGTTTTTGTATTACACTGGCAAAGTTACGATTACAGATCATAAGATTTTATTCCTTCATTGCAGCTACTGCAGAATAAGTTTTGTAAGTTTTTAGCTGCGCTTCATATTAATTTTAAGATCAATCATGATTCAGTGAGTTCCCCAACTTGCAACTAGCAATTCATTAAAAGTCGCAGTTGGCTGTAAATCAGTCAATGCTAGTTGTGCTGTATGTTTGTTTTGTGGTGGAGGAACCACTGATTTAGATCCTATGGTCAGTTCAGATCATACAGTAGAGAAGGCTTTAGCTCTGCTGGACTCTAGAAGCCATGCAAATTGCTTTCAAAGATGATTTGTGGTCTAGCCTTTTAATTCTTAGGATGTTTAAGTCAGACTTGCAACGTTTCAAGAGCCCTTTCCTTCATGTCATCTTTCTGCTATTTGTTTAAGTAAAGATGTTTTCAAATTCAATAGAGATTAGATTTCTATGTTGACAGTAGGTCTGGGCGATATGGCCTTTTAAAAAAAATCCTTAAATTTACGAAATCGAGTTGAATTTTATTAACCTATATAATCTATATAATCTTTTCATAATTATAATTAATTATAGGATATAAACATGCTAAAGAAAAAAAGCTGTCATTTAAAGATCAAATTTAACAATGTCTTTTTATAAGTGAATGCAATACGTTTATAATAATAATAATAATATAAATTAAACCATTTTATACAATTACAGTGTAAGTAAACTCATAATGAGTGCTAAAAAGGGGTCCTTTTTCAAGATGATTAATTTTATTTGTTTTTAATAAGCATACGTTCAGAGGTTTATTCAGTTTTATTTTGTGTTATATTTGTTCATATGAAGGACTCTCATTAGGCTAATGGGTTGCATTTTATTGCTTTTATTTGCGTCGTGTCACTGCATCTGGTAGATTAGTCTAGTCCACTGAGCAAGTTGTGTCAGTATTGATATTTACAGTCATGAACGTTTTTGCGGCTGGGTCACGTATAAACAGCAACGTTACATTCTAACATTAGATTGGTAACCGTTTCTTTCATATATACGTCTTCTCCATTAATTGTCTTATCCATTACTTCTTACTGTGAGAAATACAAGGTGTGGTGTGCAGTTTTAAATGCCTGTTTGGCTGTTAATGCGTGAATGAGAGCCTGAATTATGCGTTTTTTTTGGAGGGTGTGCGCCCATGTTTTTTTTTTTTCTTTTTTTTTTTCTCTAATTTCAAAGAGCGCAACATTTCTCAGAGTTTTTCCCTGCTCGCTGACGCTGCCATATTGTTTGTGTGTTTCTATGGCAAATCTAAGGTGAACTAGGGGAACCCAGAGGGGAGCATCACGTGTTAGGGTGAAAACCAATTTTCATTCAAACAAATTGATATAAATTTTACACTCAAATCGATTTAACGCCCAGCCCTAGTTGACAGTTTCTTTATATATTTATAATAGTCGTTTAGGAGAATTGTTTTATTCTTTAATCTGTATTAATTAATTGCATTAAAACTAAATATGGACATTTAGTCCATCTTTTCTGAGCCACGTTATTTATTATTGCTTTCCTCCAGTGTTTGTCCTGTACACTGTTGCTCCACACACACACACACACACACACACACACACACACACACACACACAC
>CAIGQW010054176.1:10970121-10980140 GCA_903798125.1 Danio choprae
CACACACACACACACACACACACACACACACACACACACACACACACGTGACAGTAGTGGACATGGAGGTGTTGTGTAATGCCACGTGTTATAGTGGGTCTATTTACACCTTTTGAACTTGAGACTGGAGAGCCAGCTCTGACCGAGTAATGTTTCTCCTGTGTGAACGCTCTTGTTTTTTTTTGCAGATCTTGAATGAGAGCAGTGGATTTATAAAAGCACAGCTATGCAGACGATCAAGTGCGTCGTTGTTGGTGATGGTGCAGTGGGTAAAACCTGTCTATTAATCTCCTATACAACGAATAAATTCCCCTCCGAATATGTACCAACGGTGAGTACAGCTTTCCGGTTCATTTCACATGCACTTATATAAAATCATGTCTTGACCTGTCTCGTTTTGGTCAAATTTCCTGCTGGATTTCAATGGCTGTAATTCCTTTGTTTTAGGAAAGCAATGGTTACATTATTTGCTTTTCTTCCAGGTCTTTGATAACTATGCAGTTACGGTTATGATTGGTGGTGAGCCGTACACCCTGGGGCTGTTTGATACTGCAGGTACAGTATAATTTATCTCTTTTTAATTAGCTTTCATCATTAAGCTTTAATCGAAATATGTTTGATGGAAGGGAAGTCTCAGGCTTTTAAGTCTGTCTGTATGTGAGGGTGGAGTTCGTATGCTGATGGAAAAGAAAAACATTCACCATCGTCATTGTTGTAGAAATTAGACCTCAGGAGCTTTGGAGAATTCCACACATTCCTGTGGAGGGTGGTTGAGCTTGGAACTGCTTTTTTGAGGATTTGTGGGACCCAGAGTCTTTAACTGTGCATGTGCATTGGCTAAATGATGTCCATTGGTTATTCTGGATAGAAAATGCATTCTTAGTTTTAATTTCTACTTTTGTTTCCATCCCTCTCCAGGTCAGGAAGATTACGATAGATTACGACCCCTGAGTTACCCTCAGACAGATGTCTTCTTAGTCTGTTTCTCAGTTGTTTCACCTTCTTCGTTTGAAAACGTCAAAGAAAAGGTGAGCTTGAATCATTCACACCAGCCAGGATGATACTTTTTGGTTTCTCTGCTCTTTTTTTTGGTGTATCGTGTGTCTGGCTTTACGTGTAAAATGCTCCTCTGCAATTTTGTCTTTTAAAGGGATAGATCACTCAATTCTGACTGTTATCATTGTATACTCACCCTTTACTTGTTTCAAACTAGGCATGGGATGTGTAACATTCTGACGGTATGGTAACCTTAGATAAAGATTTCATGGTATTGTAATCACAGTAGTCCCTCACTATAACGTGGTTCATCTTTTGTGGCCTTGCAGGTTCGCGTATTTTTTTGGGCAATTTGACTTTTTTTTTTTTACAGCGCATTGTGTTCTGCGTCCTGACTGATAGTAGACCATTGTCAATCAGTCTGCTCCATGTCTCCTGTATAGTACAGAATGCGTTCAGCTTGCCAAATTAACATAAATCTTCGCTCGCTAGCAGTGTGAGTTCCAACAATGATGCAAAAAGGGTTGTAACTGTCCGCAGCAAGACCATCGTAAAGGGGGTAGCACACCAGATGTGCTGTGCCACGCATTTTAAACAAAAGCTAAAAAGCTTTATGAACCTTTTGCTGACAGCGATGAATGTTTGCACCTGACAACAGGTTTTGATCTTTGGTTTCATTCTACTGGACTTATTTTTCTTCTAAAGTTTGAACTTTGAGAGAGAAAAGTGTGAAAATGTTAGTGCCTGTCTGAGAAAAGTGTATAAAGTGTGTAGTGTGGGGTTTTACAGCCTTAGAACATCTATAATATTTGTAAAATATACAAAAGTTCGCCTATTGCGGGTTATTTTTTTAGTATGTAACTCTCGCGAATAATGAGGAACCACTGTACTGCTCTAAAATCTTTTCTTTTTAAATGTCTGGGTAAAAAACAGCAACCTTTTTCCCATTGAACACATTATATTTTATTTTAAGAAACATTTTATAATATTTTGGAACAGTAAACCTGTCAGGCATGTTTATATGTATGTATGTGTATGTGTGTGTGTGTATATATATGTGTATATATATATATATATATATATATAACCATTGACTTCTGCTGTCTTCGTTAGTTTCAAAAATAGATTTCTTTACAAATTAAAAAGGCATCTTTGGATATATTTATTTTCTGTGGATATAAATAAGCCACTGCACTGTTTAGTTGGTCTATAGGATGTTGGTGTATAAGTGATTTGTTTTTCAGATGTCTGCTGTCATGGCTGACCAGTAGCTTTTGATGTGAAAGCTCTTTTGCTGCTGTAGATACTGTTGCCCTAAATAAATAAAATGAAGTGGTCATTGACAACTAAATAACAACTTGCGTATACCGTGATATGGTATAACTGAAAATCTTTGTGGTTTTAAAACCGCGACTTTTCCAAACCACAGTAAACCTTTAAATCAGTTATCATCTCTTGCCAATTTTAAACCTGTTTGACTTCCTTACTTACTGTTGAACAGAAAAGAAGATATTTCGAAGAGTGCTGGAAACCTGTTACCATAGACTTCATTTGATTTTCCTATTATGAATGTGAATGGTTACAGGTTTTCAGCTTTCTTCAAAATATCTTTTTTAATGTTTAACAGAATAAAGTTATTCATAAAGGCATGGAAGCATTTAAGGGTGTAAATAGAAAGCATTTTTGAGTGAACTATCCCTTTAATATGGAGTCTATATATTGGTCAATTAGTACTATAAGACCAATTACTAGGTCCACGCTGAATCTGCATGTGCAGAAATCCACAAGTTTTTGCATATATATAATTATTTACTTGCTTTCTATATAATTATTTACTTATGTAAATGTGTGTACATATTTATTTTTTGATTTTGATATTCAGTAATGTTATTGAATAATATGCAAATGTTTAGATAAATTATGTATGATGCAATTTGTAAAGGAATATTTTCTGTCTTTTAGTGGCTGTATTAAATAAGAGACCTTCTGTAGTTTTTGTTTCTAATTATGTTTTGATTGTATTTTATTTTTGTGTTGTATTTATATTTTATTTCATGTGTTTTTATTTTTATGTGTTAGGATTTAATTTCCTGCATACTTAAAATCCTTCCACATAAATCATCTGATTATTATTATTATTTGTTTTTTTTTTCCACAAAATTCTGCACAGAAATGACAAAAATAAATTAAATGTCCACATTCTGTCTGGCCCTGCAAATTACCCACATTAATGGGGGGGAAAATGGTTTGGTTTTTCAGTGGGTACCTGAGATCACCCACCACTGTCCAAAGACCCCTTTCCTGCTGGTGGGGACACAAATTGATCTGAGAGATGATCCTTCTACTATTGAGAAGCTTGCCAAGAACAAACAGAAACCCATCACTCCGGAGACGGCAGAGAAGCTGGCCCGCGATCTGAAGGCTGTCAAATACGTGGAGTGCTCCGCTCTGACACAGGTGAGTGGGGTCACATGATATCATAATGTTCATGGACATATATCATCCACATTACAAACAGAAACTGCCTCTCTAGTTGGTCATTTATCATTCTAGAATGTCTTCAGTTAGATTTTGTTCTCTCAGGTTTCAGGCTTTTTAACCTTTTGAATAATTCTCTTTGGTTAGAAGTGTACTGATGATATAGTGTTTATGATTTGAAATAACTGTTTGTTGAATCAAAGTCTTTAACAAGAAAGTGGAACAAGAAAGTGGTCAAGAGGCTCAGAGACATTGGTGACTTTTTGTTTTTGAATCTCTTTTGAGGATTAATCTTTGGTTTGGTTTTATGATCAGAGGTTGATCTGTTATTGGCCATCTATACTATTGTCTGTTGATACATTTATATTAAGGCTCCAATATACTCACAGCATTGAAAAATATCAAAATATCTAAATACCTGAGCAGTGGTATACTGTTAGCAAACTTATAATGAATTTCTTCGTTTTTACCATGCATTTGCTTCTCAGTAACAAAATAAATGGCTAAAATGACTGGTTTCAAACTCCTAAAATGAACTCCAAACAAACTTTTTGGCCTAATTTTGTTGAAAATTCTTCTCTTGAAGTATATTGGGGCCTTTAAAATTCACAGTATGTGAGTATTGTATAGGCAAGTCTTGCTTTCTGGAGTTATTTGTATGATAAAGACAACATGAAATGATGAAATGTCATCATAGTTTCAGGAGGTGGGATTCAATGCATTTTTACTAAACAAATGACTATTTAGTTCATGTTAGGGTTGTCACTATACTGGAATTCAATATCAATCAGTACTGAAATTTTAAAACCGTCCATTTCCCGCGAACATTTGAGTGCTGTTGAGCACGTTTCTTAAACTCTGCTGATTTGCCATTGTGTTCACGTGCCCAACAGAAATGACTGTGATTAGCCGTAAGGGTCATCAGTTACCGAACTTACTGAGTGTAAACACAGATACAGGAACACTGGAGCGTTTCAAAGTCATGTCGATCAGCTGGTTTGTCTATAAGCTGACATACGAGCGAACACAATGGCAAATCAGCGCTGTTTAAAAACGGGCTCAACTGCGCTCAAATGTTATCGGTAAATGGACGTTTTTTAAATTTCATTATCGATTGGTACCGAATTCCAGTATTGTGACAACTTTAGTTCATATTACTATAATTTAATGTTTTCTTTAGGTTTGGCAGGATTGTTTTACTTTTTAGTAGGAAAAATAAGGTTGACTGTTTTTGGATCGCAATAAATGTGAAGTCGGCATCCTAAATTTTGCAGGTTGTTTTATTATTTTGCGTATTTTTTTTAATTTGCCGCTCCTTTGTATTAATCTCTGTAATTGTTAGTGTATTTAGACCTGTAGAATTAGCTGCTAGTTAATCTTTCTGTGCAACAAGCTCTTCTACAAGCAGCTTCTCTCTTCCTTACCAGCTGCTCTGCTCTTTTGAAATGTGCTAGTTCCTCTCTATATCTCACCTCTTCTTCTTCTCTCTGTTTCTCTTCTGATTTCTGTAACTGCTAACATTGGTGCTTTATTCTGTTTCCCTTCCCTTCTGTGTTCATAGCGAGGTCTGAAGAATGTATTTGATGAAGCTATCCTAGCTGCCCTCGAACCTCCTGAAACGCAGCGAAAACGGAAGTGCTGTATATTTTAAACCTCTCTCTCTCTTTCTAACTCCCCACACTTCCCCAGATGTTTGCTGCTTCCTTTAGTTACCTCTTGCTCCACAGAAATGACAAGTTTCCCGATCTCTTAAGTGACGTTATATATATATGTATCTTGTTTCACCAATACTAAAGGATTTGCTTTTGCTGGTTTTCTTTTTTCTTTTCTTTTTTGTTTTACTTTTTTGCCATCTTTGGAGACTGCTAAAGTTAAACCCAGCTCTTGGGCGTGATATTAGTCTCCATTCTGCAGATTATTTTTATTATTACTATTATGTGCACTTTGAGTTTCAAAATTAAACATGTGGAAGTTTACAATGAAGGATTGCATATATAGTTTTTTTTTGCTTTAAGTGCTGATATGTTGCTTTTAGATTTTGAATCATTTAAAGTCTTCATTTCAATGTTACTGTTATTGAAGAGCATACCAAGGTAAAATAGTTCAGTACATTGCTGCTCGGTTTATTTGCATTTCTAAGAATCCTCTTTCCTCACGTCAGTGTATTTATTTTGTACTTCAACAGTTGTATCATAAAATTAATTCTAAACTTATTAACATATGGCTACAGTTTGCAATTTGGTGCCATTCTTATTCATACAACGTCTTCAGAGTTTAAATGGCTTAATATAATCCTGTGAAAATGATTTGTGCCATTAATAAAGGACAGCTGCAATTGCCATTACTTAATGCGTCTCTCTCGTTAATTATGCGTTTGTGTTTTTAAACCAAACAACGAATGGGGTGTGTATAGAAAGTTTGAACTAGGGCTGCACGATATCGGAAAACTTGCATTGCGATATTTAGATTTTGTGCGATTTGTATTGCGATATTCCAAGATTTGTATAGCTCTATTGGCGAAACAAATAGTCATTTTAGATGGATTGGGTTGGTTTTGTAGGGGAGTGCATCTGCATAAACTATTAATAAACAAATTACAAGCATAGTTAAATATAGTAGAGCAAATATACACAAATGAAGAAGTCTAACAGCATTCAGTAACAAATAAAATCATCAAATGTACAATAAAGCTGTGTAGTCTTCATTGTATAAATAGTTAAATACAATTCATCTTTGTTAAAGCTATAAATGTAAAGGCCAAATGCTTTAAAGTAGCTTCATGTTTACACAGGCCTTAAAAACACACACAACTGATACACTTTCATTTATTATGGTTAAACTGTAATGACTCCAAAGTTCTCATGTGTTCTGAACTGTTGTACCTGCTCAACAAAAATCCTGATGACTATTGTGGATTCACACATTGCGATATCGATGCTAATACGATATATTGTGCAGCCCTACTTTGTACATGACTTACAATTCTTTTAGCACAAAGCACAATCCACATCTACCTTCCACGAGCTGTTTCCAAATAAATCCTTGCCATTATGGCTGACACAGTGGGGTCTTGTCACAGCCTTCGTTTGAGACATGCTAACAGCGCTGGACTGGACAATAACTTCTCAGACAAGTCTTCTGAGAACAATGTCGTCAAACAATGTCATACTTATTGTTTCCAAGCGGCCAGCAGTTCCTTCCTGGCCCTAATCTGTGCGTGTGCACAGAAAAGCGCATTGTACGAGCTTTCCCGTGCTTTAGCCGTCACCTGACTTTGTCAACAAACGAATGTGATCTGAAATTTGATGAAAGAGTGTTTTTTTGCTCATTAAGCCCAGGTGAGGGCAGACTTCATTCTCTCGAAGTTCATTTGTCTCTGTCTGTTTATTTCACCCAGAGGCTTGAGTTTCTGTTTGACCAGCCCTTCACCTCACCAACCCTTCGGTCTCTGAGCCTTGTGTTTGCTTGCACTTCCACTTTCTTGTTTGACACTTTGTTTTGTGCAATAATGCCTGTTCAGCATGGCTGATTTTATTGAGTTGATTTTAGCTCCAACTACTTGGTTTGAAACTTAAGTATAGAAATGGTGTGGAGTTTCGCCAAACCAAATTTATGTTTAGGTCACTAGAAGGCCCACATGCAATCTGTGTCCGCAGTAATGTTGTTAGTCATGTTATTCAACACATCCCACATGTTCAATTACTTAGGCTAATTATATTAGCGTTCAGCTACTAATAGTGTAACTCCATCATGAACCATTTGAAAAGACATTCTAACACTTTTGAATAAATTTATTGAGATATAATTATTTTATTTATTTGTTTATTTATTTTTATTTAATTTTTTTTTAAATAAGGTGTAGAGCCCTATATGTTTTTTTAATTTAACTTTTTCATGTCATTTCTAAATTTAATTTCAGCTGTCAAAAAGCTTGTTGAATAATTTGTTTGTAAATTTTATGAACCTATACAATTGTCTTAGTATCACATTTTAGTATGAAAATCTTTAGTATTTAATATTAGGTTTTGCATTTTCTTTTTGCATCTTTAAAACACCACAATAAATGCATGATTATTATTATTATTTATTATTATATTATATATAGATTATTATTATTATTTATAGCTTTAACATTTCTGTTACTTAAAAAAAAAAAAAAAAACATTGTACTATCCCGTAGAAATAGTTCTATATTTATTTGATCATTTATTCACTTATTTTGATGGGTTGTCATGAAGATGCTTTGAGTTTGTGTATCTGTTTACATTTAATGTAAATTATGATTTTATTTGCTACTGGTGTGACTGTTATGCACTATTTCAAAAGACATTTGGCCAAGATTTAAAACCATGTTGCAGATTTTCTTTTAAAAAAAAATGCACAAATTACATCAACATATTTAATGTGGGCCCTATGAAAACTTCCTAGTTGGTTCTTGTGTTCTTTTCAACTTACTCCCATTTGGTGTTTTAGGTTCCACTGTGAATGTAGCTTCATGGCATATACACATCCTACACTTTTTACATTTTATGCTTCTCATCTATTGTTTCTATGATGCTGTTATTATTTTTTTGCATTTTCAGATGCCCAAAGTCATTCAAATGTTGCATCTGCGGCAGAAATAATTTGATTCCCTACCCACCCATTCATTTTCTTTTCTTTGTCTGTGTGTTGACCCATGTTGAGTGTCCATCTCTCCCCTGCTTTGTGTTCACAGAAAGGCCTAAAGAACGTATTTGATGAGGCGATTTTGGCAGCCCTGGAGCCCCCAGAGCCCAAGAAGAAGCGTAAATGTGTGCTGCTATGAGCGTCCACTTTCCCATCTCTCCCCCCCTCCCTTCTTTGCTCTGCTAAGGCTGGTTCACAGCTTTACACTCTAAAAAAAAAAGCAATGTGTAAAAGAAGTGAGTTTTCAATATTTGCTCTGCAATAAAGATATAAAGACTACCCACCGTACACATGCACATATACACACAAACACACACAATCCACATGCCCATTAATATTAAAACCTAGAGGGCCTTTTCTAGTTTTGATTCCAGGGGCTTTACTTCTGTACTTCATGGTGACATTTATTAGAGATGCTGCCTTGGTTTGCAAGCTGAATTTTGAATGTTTTAAGTGGGTTAAAGTAACATACAGTTGTTATGCTTTGCAGGCACTCTCGGTCTCTAAAGTAGATTTCAGGTTGAATCAGTTTCCATTGTACGCCGTTCAAAATGGCACTCGAATCATGTGACCTGAAATGACACTTCACTAGCAGAAGAAATAAAAGCATAGAATTAATATATTTCCAGAAGTGTTCGCAAGTATGCTGTAATCTCTCTTTCTCTTTTTCACCGTTGAACATCATCACCTGAAGTGCTTAGAAGTAGCTCTTTTTATTCTTTGCCAATTGTCCCATTTGATAGGCATTCAAAACAGTAGCCCTGTAAACGGTTGCAGTTGTTTTCTGTGGATAATTGTTTGACTCCTCATATGAAAAATTTGGTCTCTCAAGCAGGGAACTTTCTAACAGTGTTAGCAGAACAACAAGTGGCGTGTTCTAATGCGTTGCACGGGACCATGGAAGCGTTTGTTTTTTCCAGAACTTGTGATGCATGTAGGTAAGGCTCCAGGTTCCTTTGAATAGGTTATCATTAATGAATAATAATGTAAGCTGACAAACGTGGTTGTAGGCTCCAGTTGTTTTTATTTTACCAAATGTTTTTTTGTTGTTTTGTTGTGATTTATTTTTGGTTTTTATCTTCCTTTTTTTTTTTTTTTTTTTTTTTTTTTTCTTCAAATGTTTATTTCACTGCTTTTGTTTTGGGGCTGGATCCCGGCAATTCTCTGATCCATCTGTGCGTATGTTGTTGTTGTTGTTGTTGTTTTTTTTTGTAAGAAAGGTGTTGTAGTCAAGATAACCTCACTCTCTCACAGACTTTAAACCCTGAGTAGAACCAAGTTTCATACTGTAACACAGGTGGATCAAAGTTGGTTTGATTTCCAGTCTTTTCCCCCTCCCTAGTTTTTTGTTTTGGTGAAAACCAAATGCTCTGTATGAAGTCTTTCCTTTGTACTGTATATGCATTATTTTGAGAAAAAAAAATATTAAAATTATACCTTAATTGCCTTTATCATGTTCCACTCACTTTCTTAAGGTGCTGCATGCGTTACACTGCAGTGAATTGAAACGTTTGAACTCTTTTTCGTTCTAGCTTCAGACGGGTTTTTTATTGTATTTATTTTTTATAAATTGTTTCTGGATTTTGTTCAGTGTGGCTTTTGTGAGTGTTTTCTGCCAGCAGGGTGTGCTGTGTGACCAGGCAGGTAGAAAGCAGCCAGTTTTGTAATAATCTGAAGGGTTGGTGAGTATTTTGCAGTATTTGTATTTTAAAATCCATGCATTTAGGAATAGGATTTTTTTAATAGTAGATGAGGAATGCATAATTATTCATTAGTTGTGTTTGTCCAGACTTAGTGTAGAATAAATGTTAATCCAAAGGTATAGTCAAATTGCATCATAATAATAACACACCGGTGAGTGTGTGTGCACGCGCTGA
>CAIGQW010054176.1:10980540-10993890 GCA_903798125.1 Danio choprae
TGTGTGTGAATGAGTGTGTATGGATGTTTCCCAGTACTGGGTTGCAGCTGGAAGGGCATCCACTGCGTAAAACATATGCTGGATAAGTTAGTGGTTCATTCCGCTGTGGCGACCCCAGATTAATAAAGGGACTAAGCCGAATAAAAATGAATGAATAAATAATTTTAATGAAAAAAATATTCCAATATTAATTTATTTTTCCAGGCAAACTTAAAAAAAGAAGAAAATATATAGGATCTCTGATAAACATAACTTAAAAACAAACAAACATCTCTTTAAATATTTGAAGAAGAATACTCATGAATATACGTTTTGCAGGATGGCTAATAATTTTGTCTTCAACTGTATAATGTGGATAATAACAGTATGTGTTTATTTATTTATTTATTTATTATTCTTACTCCTGTTTTAAAAAGACATCTCTTAAACTCTTTTATTGTAACAATATGCCAAAAAAAAAAAAGTGTCGGACATAACATTTTATAAGATAATATATTAATATATTTCAAATATCACATATATTTGAGATATTTCTGTAAGTACAGGTCAGATTAAGTATGTTAGTTTATTATTACATTGATATGTTAAGCTAAATTAATGCCAAATTAATTCACCCATATTTTACATTTGCAGAAGTAACACAACTGTTGTGCTTCTTATGTATATAAATTTACATTTGTAAATTTAATTTGATACAAACTCCAACGTAGGACATCTTAGTACTACAGATTGATTTTATTTTATGCCTAATTAAAAATTTCACAATGCAAATGTACCGAAAAAATATTGAATTATATACTTTTGCTTCAAATCACTTCAATTTGTCTGGCTTTTATGTATGTATTTATTCCCCAGATTTTAATGTCATATAAAAATCTAGAAGACTTAAATCCCCTTAGACCCTCAAAGCATAGTTTTCCAGGCGTTTGTACTCAATGACTTCTGCGCGTGAATCCTCAGAGGTGTGTTTTGGAGGTCATTGTGACGCTATGCAGGTCTACCCCATCACTTCATGCTCTGCACGCAGCATTTACAGTTGGATGGTTGTAAAATGTTCAACTTTTATCTTGCGGATACTGGTGATTTATTATCTGGGCAGGACTTAAACAGATTGTCCAAGCTGTCCAGTCCTATACTCTGATTCACATCCAAAGCAAACACTCTACGCTTGACGTTCTTTCATTGCTTTTGCCATGCTCTTCTTGGAGAGTGTTATGATATCTCCTGCAAAATGGCATTTTTCTTCATCATGCTTGAAAGCTGTAAGGCTCACGCAAGCCTCCATATAGGGCTGCACGATATTGGAAAAAAGTGACATTTTGCAATATTTTGATTGTTTGCAAGGTAGATATTGCGATATGAATATAACCTCACATGATGATAATGATTTAGAACTAGAGCTGCAGACATTTTTGTGCAGAATTTTGTCAAATAAATAATAATAATAAAAAATGCGGATTTAGTATGAATGATTTTGGGAGTACAGTAACTAAACTTAAAACATTAATTAAAAATAAGGACTTTAAAATTAATTTGACTAATATAACTACGGCATTTCTGTGTGGAGTTTGCATGTTCTCCCCGTGTTGGCGTGGGTTTTTTCCGGGTGCTCCGGTGTCCCCCATAGTCCAAACTCGTGCGCTATAGGTGAATTGAATAAACTACATTTGCCGTAGTGTATGAGTGTGTATAGTTGTTTCCCAGTACTGGGTTGCAGCTGGAAGGGCATCCGCTGTGTAAAACATATGCTGGATGAGTTGGTGGTTCATTCCGCTGTGGAGACCCTGATGAATAAAGGGACTAAGCCGAAGGAAAATGAATGAATTATTGCACTACTTATGCACTATTCTACCTAAGTTTAGTATAATTATAATTAGTATAATGAATAGTATAATTAGTATAAGAATGTGACTTGGGATGCTGCGAATGTCTTTTAGTGATGGTGTTGTCACTAAGGTGTCGAGTGTAAGTCCTCACGGCGAGAGATGAAGCCGTGGATAACCCAACAGGGCGCTGTGTTGAAGCCTCAAATGTGGCTGTCAAAGCCAAACACGTTTGGGATGTGTTGAAAGGTTAGGCTGTGGACTGCGACTGCTGTGAGCATTGAAATATTACCCAGTCTTAAATCAAAAACCCACATCCCTTCACTCCGCCGACACCCTTTGGCCATTTGTAACGTGGCAAAAAGCAGAGTTTAAAGGGATAGTTCACTGAAAAATGATAATTGACTCATTATTTACTCTTCCTCAAGTGCTTCCAAAATAAAAAGAAAGATGGAAACCTGTAACAAATATTAATAGACCAAGCACTTTGTTAGAAATACTTCTGTTTTATATGTTTTGTTTCTGTTTGTTTATTTAACTATTTTCATATATAGTACTTCATTTTAGCATTGACATTAATATCTCTTGTTTAAATACATTATGAACAGCGGCTACACAAATCTTTTCTTTGTACTCTACTAGTAATACTTTAATAGTAATACTACTACTACTAATAGTAATACTACTATGTTATAGTAATACTAGTCTAATAGTACTTTGTACTATTTCCACTTGGGACACCATCCAGGACAACATATACACTTAATACACAAATACACTTCATTCAACATCTACACATAGACATCACCTATATACTATACAACTGCAGGTTAAAATCAGGTTTATTTTGTACATTACCATAACGGATATCCATACAGCAGTGGATATTAGCAAGAATCCTATCACATTTGTCAAGCAAATACAGTGCAAAGTTAAAAGCGCGCTGTGTATGTGTGTGTTTGATGTGTGTGTATGTGCGTGAACTTTGTAACGACATTGTGTGTGACTCATTGCAGAAAGGCTTGAATTAACTCCACAACAAATACATCAAATAATCATAATTATATAAAATAATTTAACTGATAAAAGCTATTAGTTACTAGTTAATTAGCTAAAGTTATTAGTAACTAATAAATTTATGGCAACTAATAACGTTTTTTTTTTTTCAATTTGATTGTGGTGCAATAATGTTCACCTTTTGTAAAGCTGCTTTAAAAAACAATTATTGTGAAAAGCGCTATACAAACAAACATAAATTGAACTGAACAAATAGCATCTGATAGATTATAATGACACTTGCTAGATAAGTAATGGAAAAGTTTGAAAACGCACCTGGAAAGTGCTTAAATTTGACTTTGGTGTAAATCCCAGAGGAATCCAGCAGCGACTCCACTAATCCTTCATTTTAGTTTATTGTGTCACGCCATCCTCTCTCATGGTGTTCAGATACATGTGTCGCTTCTATGGGCCGCTTCTTTCGGTCACCAGCAAGTGCATAAATACCCCTCAGGTGTGCAGAGTCGCCCCATCCATCCATAAACCCTCAGCTTATCTGTTGACAGGCTGTCCCGTCTACTCTCCGTCCAAATGTCCATATCACCAATGCATGTTTAAACTACTGATATACCAGCATGCAGGTGTAAAAAAAAAAAGTGGCATTTCTGAGGTTGATGGATTAAACACAGGGCCTGTTTATGGCCATATCCTCTTTTATTATTTTGGTATTCGTGATCTCATGACAGTCTCTCTACACCTGTGTCCCGATCACAGGATCTGGCACACATAGATATGTGTGTACCGCTGAGATATGTGGGTACAGATTTAGATTCCTGGGAAGAGGAGGGTTTGCGTCAGGCTGGAAGGTCAAAAGTGATAGTGAATTAAATATTTTTATTATTATTCAAATATTTCCCAAGTGATGTTTCACAGAGAAAGAAGATTTTATAGTACTTTCTATAATATATATATATTTTATTCTGGGGAAAGTCTTGTTTATTTTATTTTAGACAGAATGAAAGTTTAAACTATTTTTAAGATCAATGTTATTCGCACCCTTAATTGTTTTTTGGCTACAGGACAAATCACTATTGTCCAATGACTGTCCTAATTATCCTAAATTGCACTTTAAAGGGCACCTATGATGAAAATCATCTTTTGTAAGCAGTTTGGACAACTGTGTACAGGTATAGTGTCTCCACAGTCATACAGGAGTGATAGAAACACAATAAATCTCTTTTTTTTTCCCCTGACGTTTAAATAGGCTTTAAACTCCTCCTATTTTGAGGACGAGCACAACGTGACGTAGGAGTGCCGTTTCCCCGCCCACCGAATTGACTGACAGCCATGTATTAACATGTCTTCATAGTAAAGCGTATAATCATATCAACAAAACAGGACGTGCACAAAGCAACCGGGATTAAAAGATCTGTTCAGCTCTCTGTGATTATCAAGCATCATTAAATGTGATCAAGAAGGAGTTTAACAAGTTTAAAACGTTGCATGTTTTTAATGAATTACAGTGATTTTACCGTCTTTACTTTATCACCGCAGCCACGTGTCAGTAAAATTATAAAAGAAGACGCTTCAATCCCGGTTTGTGGAAGTTAAATCAGGTTTATTTTGTACATTACCATAACGGATATCCATACAGCGGTGGATATTAACGAGTATCCTCTCACATTTGTCGTGCAAAAACAGTGCAAAGTTAAACATGCGCTGTGTATGTGTGTGTGTTCGCTGTGTGTGTGTGTGTGCGTGAACTTTGTACTGACATTGTATGTGACTCATCGGTGAGAAAGGCTTGAATTAACTCCACAACAAATACATCAAATAATCATTGGTAATGTTCTTACTGTAGTATTTCTCATAAACGTTTCGTGAGATCTGGTTCCTTTATGCCTGTCACTCTGCTGTTTATCTGACGCAGCCGAGGCGGAGATTGAGGCACACTCTGAAAGGCACAGGGAAATGGTGGACAGGTAGAACTAGCATTAAAGGCACAGGCCACAAAAACAGCTACATTGTGTTCAAAGCAGAAAATTCCAACATTCTGAAAGGTATAATAAATAATCTGATGGGTGTTTTGAGCTGAAACTTTACAGACACATTCTGGAGTCACAAAAGGTTTATCTTAAATCTTAAAAAAGGGGTAAAATAGGTGCCCTTTAAAGTACAAGTGAAATTAAAACTAACAGTATGATTTAGTTAGCTCACGTTGCTAGTTTTGTGGTGATCAATTCATCTGTGCATGTCATTAAGAGAAAAAAAATGCTTGTAATCTTTAATAGAAATCTGAAAATGCACTTCCTGTTCTGTTTTCAGTTCAATTCTCAGATTAGGTCTGTCTGAGGTAGTGGGCGTGACTAACATACTTAACCACGCCCCTTCAACTGTCAGTTTTGACAACAAACAGAAATGATGAGGAGGAGGTCTTTTTTTCCACAGTAGATTGTCCATATTTGACCCAAATTTGGATTGAAACCAACTCCGTGATCTTTACAAACTACATATAATATCATATATAATTTTAAAGTTTGAACCCAAAACTTGAACTGACAGTTAAATGGTTGAAATGCACAAGAAGCCAATGCAAATAGTCAATTTGTGCTCCTGTAGGGAAAGGGAAGGTGATTCTCTATTTCTTATTTTAGTGAAAATGTTTTTTTTTTGTTTGTTTATACAAATGCATGAAGAATACAAATGCCTTCCTCTTTGTGCCCGATATCATGAGTTTGTCCCTGTTAAAGGCCCACAACCTGATGCTCCACACAGAAGTGAAGGAGGAGGGGGAAGAGTACGGCAACTGTCATCACAAACAAGAAACATCTGTCTCATTTGTGTACCTTGTTTTCTTTTAATATGAGAAGTATGCTGGCGGAGATCTGTGACTTACATCTATGGCTTTTTTCCTGTTTGACTGCTGGATTCATTCTTCCAGACCTTTGCTGAACTTTCTTTCCAGACGTGTGTCCTCCTCGTGTCCTCCATCGTGAGCTCAGGTACTGCAGACAAATGTAAGTGGATAAAGCAGTGTTCACAATGGAAAAATGGGAACGGTGATAAATAGACACTATAGGAAGATTTGTATACATGTCTTGTTTTGAGTAGCCAGCACACATTATATTTCCAAATAAATATTAACAATATTCCTCAATATATTAAATGAATACATTTTTTAAGTATGTATGTTATTTATTTATATTTCTTGATTTTTAAAAATATTTATTTATTGATTATTTTCATATTTATTGTTTTTTTTTTTATTTATATATTTATGATAATTTTTAATTTATTTATTTATTATTATGTTTTATTTATTATTATTTTCATATTTATTGTTTTATATTTATTTATTTATTTATTATTTGTATATTTATTTTTATTGATTATTTTTATATTTATTGATTATTTATATATTTATTATTTTATATTATAATTGTTATATTTATTTATTTATAATTTTTGTATTTATTTATTATTATCTTTATACTTATTATTATTTTTATATTTATTTTTATATTTAATTTTTAAATTAATTAATTAATTAATTTATTTATTTTTACTTTAAAAATGGTGTGCCTTTTACAAATAGTGCTCTATTTATTTATTATTATTTTATATTTATTTTTTATTTTTATATTTACTTTTTAAATTAATTTATTATTTATTTATTTTTACTTTAAATTTTTTTTTGCCTTTTACAAATAGTGCTCTATATTTATTTTATTTTTTTTTTTAATTTGTTTATTTATTTTATTTACTTGTTTAAAGCATTTTAACATATATCATTATTTTGTTTAATTGTAACTTGTTTTAATATTTTATTTTTTCTTATTTAAAAAAGGGCTTTGTTTATTATTTATTAAATTTTTTATGATATTCATTAATTTTCCTTTCCTTTATGTATTTATGTAACAGTATTATGGGTTTCCATGTTTATAAAGTGTATTGCCTATATATTTATTTATTTGGAGCTTTTCCTTTTTCCTTATTTTCCTTATGTCCTCATTATTTTCCTTATTGCCTTATTTTCCTTATTTACATCAATTCATTAATTCGTTCTTTTTTTAAAATACATTTTTTTATTTCATTTTTTTTCCTATGGCTTTTTGTTTATTTATTTATTTTTACAGAGGTGAAGATTTGTCTTGTTTTTATTTGTTTGTTTGGCTGTCCAATATGTCCCATATTTATAGATAAGAATTGATTTAAGAGTGTGTATTTATTAGTTTGTTTATTTATTCATTCATTTATGCAAACAAACACATATTAATGCCCTCAGATGGCATATTTGCCGTTGACTTTCATGTCCTGGCTAATCAAACAAATGTTTCTGCCATGACTTCAGAGACCAAAGTCATATTAAAAGTAGCTGAAAGGCTAAAGCCCCTGATCTCTGAGTTCCTTTATTGAATTGTAGGTTGATAATTATGTTATGTCCCTGGAAAAGCCTTTCCAAATATTAAATTACTGTGTGGTATTTTCCATCAAAGAGGCGGTGACAGGGCCATTCTGTTGACAGGATTACATTTCTCATAGTCAAATCTCCCTCAAGCACATTTTAGATCTATTCTCATGCGCGCTGATTTTTCCACATTCATGCCCGCATATTTTTCCCCAAATAGCCATAGGAGAATTTTCATTGTCACAAGCAGGTTGGCCTGTCACGTGTGTTTTAAACAGAAGTTACCTTGAAATAATATCCAAATTGTGCGAGCGTATGCATATTCTTAACCCCTAATATACTTAAATAAACATAATGATTGTGGTCATGTGAATGCATTAACCAATTTTAAATTTATTGTTACCTCTTCCGCATGTAAGTACATTAAAGGTCCCTTGAAATGTGCAGTTTTATTCGATGTTTGACTTAATCTCAACCGAAACATGAAAAGAGGGTGGGACATAGTGTAGCTCCTCCCCTTTTTAATAAACAGCCAATAGTGTTTTGTTTTATCACCGCTCTGCCAGTGAGAATGGTCGAGCTCAAGGGCATCAAATGTGAAGCGTCTTGGAGGCGGGGCATGTCAGACACTAGAGAGCATTTGATTGGTCAAGATTTGATGAGAAATGAAAGTATGAGATGATTTGAATAATACCGTTGATCCATTTAGGCACAAGTGACAAACTACAAGCTTTAGATGTTTATATCAGTTTTATATCTCCTAAACATGAATTGTGTCACTGTCTTGGTGCGTGCTAGCTTATAGATATCCTAAAAGCGAACCATTCTGATACTAACATATAAAAAACTTTATTTTAATTTCATGGGACCTTTAAGCTGCTACATGTGTAAATTAACATTTACAGGAAGTGCATTGAAATGTTTTGCAAAATTCTTGACTTAGAGAATTACATAAAAATGCTTTCTCAGCTCATTTACATAGGGAATAATTGACGAAAGCCATTTGCATTTTTAGGCCTCATGGTGGTGCAGTGGGTAGCACGATCGCCTCACAGCAAGAAGGTCGCTGGTTCGAGCCTCGGCTGGGTCAGTTGGCATTTCTGTGTGGAGTTTGCATGTTCTCCCCGTGTTGGCGTGGGTTTCCCCCGGGTGCTCCGGTTTCCCCCACAAGTCCAAAGACATGCGCTATAGGTGAATTGGGTAAGCTAAATTGTCCGTAGTGTATGTGTGAATGAGTGTGTATGGATGTTTCCCAGTGATGGGTTGCAGCTGGAAGGGCATCCGCTGCGTAAAACATATGCTGGATAAGTTGGTGGTTCATTCCGCTGTGGCGACCCCAGATTAATAAAGGGACTAAGCCGAAATGAAAATGAATTAATGAATTTGCTTTTTTTTTTTTTTTTTTTAGAAAATAATGAAACAACCTCGGATGTGCATTATTTTTTAATAATTCAATGAACTAGAGTGAATTATTCTGCTTATCCCACGATGAACACATCTAAAGAACACCAATGGTTCTTCAATGGGAGTTTACGAATTGATGTGCTACAAATTGCTACAAAAAAGAGGTTAAATAGTGTATTTGAAATGTTTTCTTGCCTTTTAGACTGAAAAAAAAACATTCAGTCAAGAACGACAATTACAATTTCATGAAGAATCTACAATATTCATTCATTTTCTTTTCGGCTTAGTTCCTTTATGAGCCAGCTGGGGCTTGAACCAGCGATGAACTGTGAGGCGATTGTGCTACCCACTGCGCCACCGTGCTGCCCAGAATCTGCAATAACTTACTCAATTCAATTCAGTTCTTCATTCAGATCTTTATTTCTACAAGTTACCCCCCTAAGGCCCCTTCATGTTACGCCCCTTTCTTGCAGTCCACAGACAGACCCTACTCAATGTTATTGCACTATAAAATAACTGTTCAATAGTTTCTAATTTTATAAGTTTATAATTTCATTTAATAATTTATTCCAGTGATTTTAAAGATGAATTTTCAGCTTCATTACTCCAGTCTTCAGAGTCACATGATCCTTCAGAAATCACTCTAATATTAATTATTATTATTATTATTATTATTATTATTATTATTGTAGTTATTAATGGTAATAGTAATAAAAGCAATAATGACTGGAGTAATAATTTCATTTGAAACTACATACAATAAAAAAGCAGTTATTTAAAATTTAATAAATATTTACCAATTTAGCATTTATTTTACATGTAATAAATGCCGGCTTGATGAACAGAATCATTTTCTTAAAAAAAAACATGAAAAAAAACCTGACCCCAAACTTTTAACCGGTGGTGTAAATCTGGACAACAGGTTATTTCTCAAAAGTTTATTTATTTATTTTTTGGGGAGTTTATTGGCGTACATGTGAAGTATGTATTTCAGCACGACATGGCGGTGAACAAAAGCAGTTGTGTTTAATACCTCAATATCTCCACTTCCACAAACACAGGATGTGCTGGATATCATGAGGATTTCTCCACAGAAATGCCTCCTACTTTAATTTCCCGGTACACAATAAAAGAAGAACCCTCCTCTCTTCAAACCACCTCTTCCTGCCCCTTATTACTAACAGACATCAGCATGACGGAGGAATATGGAAGCAGACTTTACTCTTAGAAGTAAAGCTCCTGTATTGAAGGTCCAGTGATATTATAATAACGTTTTTTTTAGATGTTAGTATCAGTATGTTAGTCTTCAAGGATATCTGTAAGCTAGTGTGGTATAAAACAGTGACAACATTTGCATTTAGTAGACATAAAACTGATATAAACATGTAAAGCTTGCAGTTTGTCACTTCTGCCTAAATTAATCAACGGTTTTATTCACGTCACCTCATACTTCAGTTTCTCATCAAATTGTGACCAATCAAATGCTCTCTAGTATCTGACATGCCCCGCCCCCTTCAAGACGCTTCACACTCAACCACTCTCACTGGCAGAGCTGTGATAAAACTAAATGCTATTGGTTGTTGTTGTTTTTTTAAAAGGGAGGAGCTACACTATGTCCCGCCCTCTCTTTGTTTTTCAGTTGATACTACGTCAAACATCGAATAAAAAAAAATGCACATTTCAAAGCACTTCACGGGACCTTTAAGGGTAAAGCAAAAAATTTATAACTACTAGTTATTAATATATTATACTTCCCCATTTCATCAATTACCCTACCTTTAGAAATTGCTAAATACAATACAATACCAATGCAATTCATAACATCTAAATTTATTTAGTGGCTATTTCGTACGATTTTATTCATACATTTTAGTGTGGTTTGCTCCTCCCCCAAAAGGCAGTTGGATTTAGGGGTGGGGTTTGGTGCCCCGCCTCCTTTTTAAAAATCTTTTGTTTTTCACACCATACAAATGTTTTGTTTTTTTGGTTTGTTTTTTTTTAACTAAAAGTTTCTTTGGGGGATTTTCTGTTGCATCAAAGCAAAAAACTAAAACAAAAAGAAAAACTTTTAAGAGTATTTAAAGAAAGTATTTCAAGAAAATAATTTGGGGAAAGTTTGGGCAAATGGGGAAAGATTGGTTTTCCAGGATTTGAAAAGAGCCAGAGGAGATCTGATGACATGTGCAATGTAAATTACTCATAAAACATATCAAAAGTGAACTGGAGGGTGTAATCTATACCCATCTCACTGTTATGACGGCTAAGAAGGGCCCTTGATCGGGTAGGCAGTAGTAACCTACAGCAAGGGTGGGTGTTTTTTTGCATTAGAGTGGAGTTATATTTCTCAATATAAGTAATATGAAGAATATGCAACATGAAGTTATGCAAAAAACAAATGTGTTTGTGTGTTTGTGTGTTTGTGTTTGTGTGTGTGTGTGTGTGTGTGTGTGCGTGTGTGTGTGTGTGTGTCTTGAGAGTCTAAAAATGTTCTCTTTGTTATTAAAGCTGTTAGATTACATATTGAATTTCCTTTTAATTCAAGTTATGAATGCAACAAATATTTATGTATGGGTTATATAATAAATGGCGTGTTTCATCAGTATTACAGGTAATAGTATTTATTTATTTATCCATCACCAAATTGAACTTTTTGGCACCAAATTATTAGTGTATTAGAGTAATTTGAAAAGATATTGTGATGCTAAAAACTAGAGCAATGATAGGCTACTGCACTAAGTACAAAAACTAATCATTGTATTTACCACATTTGTTTTAAGGTAAGTGGTTGCAAACTATTTCTATGGGTTGAATTTATACTAACGAATAAAATATAGTAATGTTCAACTTAATTTGTTTGTTTAAATTCAGCCCATATAAATTGTTTGCAACCATCCATCCATCCGTCCGTCCGTCCATCCATTCATTCATTCATTCATTTTCCTTCTGCTTAGTCCCTTTATTAATCTGGGGTCGCCACAGCGGAACAAACCACCAACTTACCCAGCATATGTTTTACACAGCGGATGCCCTTCCAGCTGCAACCCAGTAGTGGGAAACATCCATACACACTCATTCACTACAACCAATGTAGTTTACCCAATTCACCTATAGCGCATGTCTTTGGACTGTGGGGGGAACCAGAGCACCCAGAGGAAAGCCACGCCAACACGGGGAGAACAAGCAAACTCAACACAGAAATGTCAACGAACCCAGCCGGGACTCGAACCAGCGGCCTTCTTGCTGTGAGGCGACAGTGCTAACCACTGAGCCACCGTGTTGCCTTTTTGAAACCAGTTACCTTAAAAAATGTAGTAAATCCAATGAATAAATTTTTTTCAGAGTAAAAACTTAGGTTTGTTATATTTTTAAATATATTAAAATGAAAGTTATTTGATTGTAATATAGCTCCACAATATAAATGCTGTATTGTAGATCAATTAAATGCTGTCTATGTGAGCATATTAATCTTCCATGATTTGGGAATATTGACTTTAATATGCAATAAATAAAAAAATGTCGTATTTAAAAGCCCCTGGGCAACATCTCAGCAAAGTGGTGCTTATGAAAGTCATCTCTGGGGCCGCTTTGTTGCAGCACCAAAGCACATTTATGCACGTACGACATCCTTCATTCCTGCCATTATTCCATGAATAGTTTCTATAAATATTTATTGTTCTTGGCGTGAAGGCATGACTCTGTGTTCAGCCGGTGTCGCTGGGCAGCTGCGGGACTGGCACACTGGCACTGCCCTGCTCCATCAATAATATGGGGAAATATAACTCTTTTTTTGTATTTTGTTTTAATTTCTGTGGGAGTAGGTTGGGTTAACCTGGTCATTTCATGATGACCATGTGGACTACTGTTTAAAAGTTTTGGTCAATTTGATTATTTATTTTTTTTAATGTTTTTAAAAATATATTTAAGGCTGGGCAGCCCGGTGGCGCAGTGGGTAGCGCTGTCACTTCACAGCAAGAAGGTCACTGGTTTGATCCTCGGCTGGGTCAGTGCAGAAATGCCTCTGCTGGGCATTTCTGTGTGGAGTTTGCATGTTCTCCCCGTGTTTGCGTGGGTTTCCTCCAGGTGCTCCGGTTTCCAAAAGTCCATTCCAAAGACATGCGGTATAGGTGAATTGGGTAAGCTAAATTGTCTGTAGTGTATGTGTGTGAATGAGAGTGTATGGGTGTTTCCCAGTGATGGGTTGCAACTGGAAGGGCATCCGCTGCGTTAAACATGTGCTGGATAAGTTGCCGCTTCATTCCGCTGTGGCGACCCTTGAATAATAAAGGGACTAAGCCGAAAAGAAAATGAATGAATGAATGAATGAATATTTAAGGCTGTTTTTTTTAAGGTGGTGCAAAGAAAGTGATCAAAACAATAATAATTTTTCCTCCTTTTTTTTCTTTTTTTCCCTGTTTATAAGCATTGTTAGACGCTATCTATGGGGTTTTATTAGTGCCCAAAAGTTGTGTAAAAGAAGGTCAACATCAAGGTGCTCCAGGATTGGCCAGCCCAGTCACCAGAAATGAACATTATTAAGCATGTCTGGGATAAGATGGAGGAGGCATTGAAGATGAATCCAAATAATCTTGATGTCCTGCAAGAATGCTTTCTTTGCCATTCAAGATGACTTTATTAATAAGTTATTTGAGTCATTGCAGAGATGTATGGATGCAGTCCTCCGAGCTCATGGGAGTCATACACAATGTGAATTCTTTTTCC
>CAIGQW010054176.1:10994290-11006265 GCA_903798125.1 Danio choprae
AATACAAACTCCCTATAAGTAGCCTGTCAAAAAACTACTCTCTTATCTTCATTTTCGAAGAAACCCCCCATCCACCCCATCTCCTCCTTTTCCTCCTTTACCAAGGGGAGCTCTAGAGAACTATCTGATCTCGTACCCCTTATATGCTTATCTACCAGGGGGAGCTCTCGAGAACTATCTGATCTCGTACCCCTTATATGCTTATTTACCAGGCGGGAGCCCTGGGCTCAATTATCTCCGAGCTCAGGGTTCTCTCCCGGGACAGCATGCCAAACCTGCAATTATTATCAAGCAATATCTAAGTGTGAACTCTTGAAAAATGATCCGCAGTAAAACCAAACAATATTTTTGTGCATTCAGTAACAAGAAGTTGCTGATCAGATACAATATGTTTTTTGTTAAAAATGTGAAAGTACTTCATGTTCAACTGCATTTTGAGGCTTAACATAATAAATTAGGACATTTCTTTAAAACTAATGAACAAACAAACATTTCAGAAAAAATAAAAGTTCTTGTCTTCATCGAGCTGAAAAGTGCAGACTTTTAACAGTGAAACCCAATAATCAAGACCGAAGGTGTTATCGAGACCTTTAAACCGGCTGAAAAGAATCATTTAAGTATGGTCTTTTGGGTGAAGCTTTGCTATCTAAACTTCTACGAGCAATAAGCACAAGCACAAGGATGTCAGTCTTTGAAACAGCATATATTTCAATTTAACATACATTCATATGAAATATAGTCCTCTTCAGTGTATAAGTCTTTACAAACCTATGTTTCTTTTAAAAAGCATACTGGATAGCGAGTCTTACTATAGAAAAGCGTGAAGTTATGGTATCGTACATAAATAATTCAGTCTCTGGGTCTGACTAATGGAGCAGGGAATGCTGGGGGATTTGTTTATTTGTGGTATGTGCGTCTGGAGAGGAAAAGTGCTAGAGTCATGGTGCACAGAATCCACGGTCCAAGCACCCCCGAGCGGGTAAACAATGTACGTTATGTCAGTTTTGCAGCCGGATGCATCAATAGCTAGTTTTTATTTCCCCCAAAAAATCTCCCTTTTTGAACAACATCTCCACTCCGTCCCATCCGGAGGTGGTTCGCATCCCTACCAAAAGCAGGGCTCAGTTTTAATACTCGTTCGTACATCTCTCGATCCTTGAATTCAAGCAGCATCACAGGAACAGCCACCAGTTCGATATATTTTCAGTTCAACGTCTATCAAGCAGCATTAATGAAGAAAAGACTCAAAACGTTGACCTTTCTCCGCGTTCATGTGCCCTTGATTCCCAATGGTGCGCGTCACATTAACAAAAAAAAAAAAAAAGATTCACTCTCTATTCGAATGCAATAAGTTAAAAAATAGATATATAAAAAAATATAAAGAGAGCAAACCACAATTGAAACAGAATGCATGGAGAGAAAAATACTCTCAGTTAGGACTCCGGCTATACACTCGCCCCTATATTTTTAAAGTCTCATGTATGACATGTTCCTCTTATCGTTGCATGAAACGTCTCTGCGTTCCCTTTGGGTGGGCCTGGTCAGGGATCATCGACACGTGTGCATCTCCACCATCTTGCGGCACTGTTTGCATTTGACGTAGCAGCACCAGTGGAACTTGCAGCTGCAGCGGTCCACCACCTCCACCTCCTCCGTGTGGAAACCACGACCGCAGCACATCAGCTCGCAGCCGTCGATGGCTTTGGAGGTCTTGTTGCAGAATCGGCCTGCCGTGCCCATTATACCAGGCGTTCTGGGGTCATGCTCGCAAAAGTCTGGGCTCGGGTCCAGGTAGACCAGATCTTCGTCGGTGTGCGGCTTGAATTGTGAGTTTCGGGGCACCAGGACTTTGGTGGTGCCCACTTTGCGCAGCTCCACTTCTGTGGCACCGTCGAATTTCTCCTTTATAACGTTGCCAACTTTGCGGAAAGGCGGCATCGCTTTCCAGCAGGTCTTAACTTCGCAGGAGCCTGAAACGCCATGGCATTTGCACTCCACTCTCATGTGGTTGAGAATTGCCTGAGAGAGGTAAAAAAAGATGTTTAGTAACATCATTGTTTACGCTCAAAAAAAAGGTTCTTTTTTTGGCTTGTAATCATCGGAGAACCAAGTTAAGCAATATATAGAACCTGTAATGGTGTCTAGGGGTTCATTGGGATGGTTAAAGCAGTGTTTCCCAATTCTGTTCCTGGAGGCACACCAACAGTACGTATTTTGGATGTCTCCCTTATCTGACCATTATCTCTTCGGATGAGTTGATTTAGGTGTGTTTGATTAGGGAGAGGTTGAAAATGTGTACAGTGTTCAGAAACAGGGTTGGGAAAAGACTCCTTTTACAAATCCCGCTCCAGGGAAGCACTTTTAGCTTAGCTTAGCATAAGTAATTGAATCGAAATAGATCATTAAAAAAAAGAAAAGAGTTTCCACCATCTTCCTGTTTAAAACTTGACTCTTCTTGAATGATATTATACAGCACCTGAAAATAGTCCCCAGCTAGGTAACAGCGCTGCGTAATATCATTGTGCCTGCTGCAGCCATGGTACGGCAGCAAAGTTAATTGATTGTTACGCCAGAATGAGACCATAGTTGACAGAATGACAGCCATATCGATACTAGAAAATAGTAACTTTTCATTTTCTCTCGGTCTTAGTACACAATGTAACTACAGAGAGAAAAAAAATTACAGAAAGTTTTTTTTTTTTTTTTAGCAAAATGGCTAACGGTCTAATCTGATTCAATGATCTATGCTAAGCTATGGTAAAAGGGTTCCCACCAGACACAGAGATCGACTGAATTTTATTTTAAAAAATGGTAAAACCCAACTGTTTAAGCCTAGCAGAGTTGTAAAATGATCCTTTTTTAAGTGGAGTGTTCCTTTAAGATGCAATATATAGCACTATATACACTTAAACAAATGAAAGCACTTAATGAAGCACTTAAATGGCTAAATAGCACTTAAAGTGGTTCCCTTATGATTACAAGCCAACAAACCACTGCTACATAGCACCTACAGTAGTCAACATTGGAAGTGTTTGCAATTTTTCTTACTTTTCTTCCTGCTTCATTGTTATGAAGGTTCATTAGGGCTCTGTTGGATGACTGTCCTTTACTCCGTTCCCTGATGTCCACAAAGGATTGGGAGAAAGCAACCCCGTATGCAATGTTATCTGAGCATCCTGACCACTGGAAACCTGGTGAGACAAAGACGATCAAGAATGAAGATGTGTTTGAAACTATTGGTTTGCCATGGATTGGCAAATTCAGTGTTTATTTCCAGGTTCACGAGTTCACACTCAGGATAGAGAGAGAGATAGGGGTCATGGTTTAATAGTTTGAAGTTGGGGTGGTGGAGGGATGTCAAGAGAAAACGGAGGTATGACGTGTTTGACTGTTTATAGAAGTTTGATCTTAAGCTGATTGGACAATAGAATGATTGTCAATGATGAATTGGCCTAGTCAAAAACTGATCATGCTTCTCCCTGAAATTTCACAATAAAAGAATAATAAATAAACATCACAATAAAACTTTGACACGCTTATTACTCTGTTTAAAAATATTGCAATCAATAAGTAATTTAAACATATGCTTTTATATTAGTTTAAGTTATTAAAGTAAAATATAAAATTTTTTTAGATTTAATGGGATTTTTTTTTTGGGCAGCGAGGTGGCGCAGTGGGTTGCGCTGTCGCCTCACAGCAAGAAGGTCGCTGGTTCGAGCCTCGGCTGGGTCAGTTGGCATTTCTGTGTGGAGTTTCCCTTATTTATAACGGGTCACCACAGCGGAATGAACCGCCAACTATTCCAGCATATGTTTTACACAGCGGATGCCCATCCAGCTGCAAGCCAGTACTGGGAAACACCCATACACTCTCATTCACACTCATACACTACGGACAATTTAGTTAATCCAATAAACCAGTTGCAGCTGGTAGGGCATCCACTGCGTAAAACATATGCTGGAACAGTTTGTGGTTCATTCCGCTGTGATGTCCCCTGATTAATAAAGGGACTTTTTTATTCTTAAAGTTATTAAATATTCAGTTCGGCTTGTTTTTGTCAGTTGTAATGTAACATATAGTTTCATTTGATTTAACGTAAATATTTAAAGCAGAATCTCACATTTAAAGGCATGATTCACCCAAAATAAAAATGATCTCACCATTAACTCTCCCTAAAATATTGAAAGAAAATATTTTGAAAAATGCTGGTTGATGGTACCCATTCACTTCCATAGTAGGCAAAAAAAATTACTATGGAAGTCAATGGGTTGCATTAACAAGCATTCTTCAAACTATCTTACTTTGTGTTCACCAGAAGAAAGCAATTCTAATTGGTTTTGAACACGTGAAGGCTGAATAAATTATGTCAGATTAAATTTTTGGGTGAACGGTCCCTTTATAGCAGCAGATATCTATAAGAAAAGAACTGTAAGCTTTTTATATAAGTGTAGTAATTATAGAATATAAAATAGTCCGCCTGCCTTTTTTTATAGGTACATTGGGCATCATTATGGACCATTAGTATTTTAAAGATCAGTCATTATTAATTGTCGCACAAACGAAGCACACAAACCTTCTGGACTGACACCGTGAACATTGCGGTCACATCCACACTTGTCCAGCTCTCCACTGCTGCAGGCTCTGGTCACTGCAAATGCTACACTTGCTGCAGATATGGCATATACAAATGCAGCTTCCCTCGTACCTGTGACAGAAATACATCACCGTTAAACATCCACATGGCATAGATGGCATCCATTTCAAGGGGTCCCATTGTGCCTGTTTTACAAGACGCGATTTAAGTCTCAAAATGTGTCTGTCAATTTTCAGCTTGAAATACCTCCTTTATTTTTCATAATATGCTATGAATGCCTCTCTTGGGGTAAAAACAAAAACACTTCTGGTAACACTTTAGTTTCGGTCACAATTACTGGCTTAATACCCGTCTATTAATAAGATATTAACTGTTCATTAGTAATTATAAAGTATGAACTTATTCTGCATCTCTAATCCTACCCAAAACCTAAACCCAACTTCTACCTTACTAACTACTAATAAACAGCTCATTAGTAGTTTATTAAGCTAGCAGTGTTAGTTACGTGTTTGTTAATACCATGAATTGTGACCTAAACTAAAGTGTCACTTTTTTTTTATGTGTGTCTCTAAATGCAAATGAGCTGCTGGTCCCTTTACTCTGGCCATTTCAGTTACTCTGGCCATAAACCAAAACATCTGCATGCATTTAAAATCTAGTCAGTTTAATCAAAGACTATAGAATACACAAGACATGTCACTCGTATAGTTTTAAATGGGGAAAAGAGTCAATATGGCAAATGAAGCCCCGCCTACTAGTACAGGAGCCAACGTTTCTCCGGGTGAAAAGCTCGGACCAGATGTGTGCTTTTACCACAGTTTGGTGGTCAACAAACACACTGGAATCTCAGTGAATACCTGCTTCACAGACATAAGAAATATGTCCACATAAAGCTTGAACTCGAAGAATTTGACGTTTCCCCATTCAGACAGAATACCTGAGCATACTGCCTGAGAGGTGTTTCAAAGATGGCCGCTCAGTGAAATGACTTGCCTTAAGGGGACTTTGATTTAAACTGCTTTTTTATGAGCACACAGATGTGAAAATCACCCAAATTCAGTTTGTCAGGGCATCAAGTGAGTATAAAACTTTAGTTTAGGTCACAATTTTTTTTTATTAACAAACCATTAACTAACACTGCTTGCTTGATAGACTTAATAATAGACTTAATAGCTTGCTAATTAGCTGTTTATTAATAGTTAGTAAGGTAGAACTTGGCTTTAGGTTATGGGCAGGATTAGAGATGCAGAATAAGATCATACTTTATAACTACTAATGGACAGTTCATATCTTAATAAAAGGCAGGCCAGTAGTGTATAGCATGATTTGTGACCTAAACCAAGTTGTCTTTCACATCAGCTGTCAAAAGTGCACAAAGTCACACAACATTATTTGTTTGTGCATGTATTCAGTCAGGGAAGAAATTACAGGTGTGTCAGTATTACTTAATTATTTAATAAAGTATTAATTACAGTAATTACAGTATTACTTAATAAAATCCTTGTGACAATTTGCACAAATTCAAGTAAATTCTACCATCTTATATCAAGTAGAATTAACTTGTCAATATCAATATCATGTAAAATGTACTTAATGTTTAGCCTAACACTGCCAAATATATTGAGTAAAAGTTAATTGAATATCTTTGATTTTGAATCTATATTTAAATTAATGAACTAATGTCTTGTTTTTGGAAAAGGAGCATTGCTTTTATAAATCTTATTAGTTGCAAATTAGTAAACTTGGCATAAACTAATTGAATTAAGACACACATTTCCTCTGTTATTTATTTATTTTTTTATTTGAAGAAAATTTGACCCAAGAGCAAATTCTCAGAGCTAGTGTTAGCATAGGCTCTCTGAGTGAAGTTTCAAACATTATTGTTGATAATAAAAATGCCAAGACCCAAAGCATGAGATGACCCAAAAAGTAGGGGAAAGCAGGGACGAAAGTAACGTGGGACGAAAGTAATAAATCGATTTTCTCGAAGCCCTGACAACATTTGATTTCCAGGCTATAACAGCACTTTCAGCATACAACCCTTGATGGAGCTGCCAAATATCAGCTGATTTCGGAATCGTGTCACATGGTTAGGTCCGAATATCTGTTTTTAAGTGCAGAAAGTAAATTATTGGAGAGGTACTTTTTTTTCCTTATTACAAGTTGTGTTTCTCTTTTCATGTGTCACAATAGTGATCAATCTACAGGTTATTTAGTGCAATAACACATCCTTAAGTTTGCAGTCTCTGAGTCTTTCAGTTTAAAAGTAAATCAGGTTTAAATGGCGAGAGTTCCTGTGGGGATGAAAGTAACACTGTTATTTATGTCCCACTGCTAATAGACATGCCTTCTTGTTCACTTCCACATTAGTGTTTTCAGTGTTTTAACTCATATGTTTTATAAGATTAATGCACGTTGCCAATAATAATTAAAAACAAATATTCAAACGTTATAGTAAATGTTAACATTTTGCATTGTTTGGTTGCTTTGGAAACATTTGATGGAACTGAAATAAAAAAATTAAATACAGTTTAATTATTATTATTATTATTATTGCAAAAATAAAGGACAAAATATATTTGCAATGAACATTAACAAGATCATAGTCAGATATATTTAAAATGAACAATATTAAGCCAGTAAATCTAGCAAATATTGTTGTGTTACTTCTGACCCACCCGTGTGTTACTTTCGTTCCTGCCTTTGGGGTCAAAAGTAACAATGTGCAACTTTTGTTTAACGTGAAGTTATATTGGAGTTGTTCTACATACGTGTGCTTTTTGACTGATTGCATCTCTGTTTAATGTTTGTTGTCTTTTTCATATTTATTTCGTGTTGTCACTTGTCACTTTATGTACACTGGAAGCTTCTGTGGCCAAAACAAATTCCTTGTGTGTGTGTAAGCACACTTGGCAATAAAACCCATTCTGATTCTGATTCTGATTCTACATTGACACAAAAGAACAGCTGATTTTGACGGACCACTCTCGTGAGTTAGTTACCACAGCAAAAATATATTTCTACTAAAAACATTATCTTTTAAAATTAGGTTTTTATGAAAAAGTTTACTTTCGTCCCCGCTCTCTCCTACTCAAAGCTCTTCTTAATCTTCAAACTAATGACGATTAAACTCTAAAAAGCCTTTCTCTTAAATTTAAACACAGATTGCTTTTATTTTCAGAATATTCATTCATTCATTTTCTTTTCGGCTTAGTCCCTTTATTAATCTGGGGTCGCCACAGCGGAATGAACCGCTATTTTCAGAATATTCACCTCTTAATTCAATCCCATGCAAAGCATGCAGGAAACTACACATCCATTACTACATATCCATTATTCAAATTTACATGACATTACTGTAACACGCAATGCAGGACATGACAAAACAGGAACACGGTATTAACAAAAGGACGGATTTATTTTACAAACACTTACTGAGAACAGACACTGGAAACGGGCAGACAGGACATCAACATAGAACAATACAATACCGGACAACGAATGATACACACGGAAGGGTATAAATAGACAGAGGGATGATTAAACTAACAGGGCACAATGGATGGACACAGGTGAGATTAATGAACACTGAACATGGCGGGAAAAGACAGAACAAAGGGATCACATGACGAAAACAATAGGACATGACAGGAAAACAAATGATGACATCGACGAACACTGACAATTACTAGATTTGCAACAATTAGAAAATATTTAAACATTACAAGTAAACTAATAATAATATTGAACTCTTTCCACTCATTTCATGTAATATGTACATCAAGCAAAGGTGTAAATTTGAAATATTTTACTTGGGACATTCTAGTTATGCTTGACATTTAATATAACAATAAAAAAATGATGACAGTATATTTATTAGATTTTACCACACCAAAAAGGGTTTTTTTTTCAGACACTGAAGGAAATGTCAAAAGCAGGGGTGCCCAAACTCGGAGGGCTGATGTCCTGCAGAGTTCCAACCCCAGTAAGACACACCTGAACAAGCTCTATCAGGGTAGAAACTTCCAGGCAGGTGTGTTAAAAGAAGGTAGAGCTAAACTTTGCTGGACACTGGCCCTCCAGGAACGAGTTTGGGCACCCCTGCTCTAAAGCATTGATAAAATAGTTTAATAACTCATTTAAGTAAATCTACTAACCTTGTGTGACCACTTTCCCGAACACAGGAACGCTTTCCAGCGTGGAGCAGTTCCAGCGGCGGTTGCGGAACTGAAACTGGCACTCGTCGATGGCGAGCTGAGCTCCTCTGCGCACCGCATCCATCACCTCCACATTACGCTTACAGATCTGAACCTGCCTCTGGATGAGTCCTCGCAGCTTCTCACACGTCTCCTCATCAGAGATGCTCCCCACTGACGACAGCTTGGCCAGGTATCTGAGGATAAACACAACATAGACTATCATTAATGGGCTTTTGGGGAATAATGGTCCATTAGTTAATGCATTTACTATCATTAAGTATGAATAATCTTGCAAAGAATGAATTAATCATAGTTCAACATGAACTTATGCAGTATTAAAATCCAAAATTGTGCTTGTTCACATTAGTTAAATCATGAGTTAACATGAACTAACATTAACTCATTTAAACAGCGATGAATTAATACTGTAATAAATGTATTACTAATTGTTTGTTCATGTTAGTAAATAAATTAACTAATGCACCATTATTTTAAAGTGTTACCGGTTTTTGTAGCAGAAAAAAACACATTGCTATTAGCAAAGTTCCTTTAAAGTCGGAATCAAATCAAAATGTACTCTTCTTATTCGTATGTGTATAGTAGAGCTTGTTATAAATGATGTATCCACTGTTGCCAAGTCTGTGGTTTTCCAGCATAATTAGCCTACTTTTGATCTGTGTCCGTAGGTTGTTTTTCTATTCCACGGGTTAAAATCCTGCATCAATTACCTCCTTCCCCAACTCAAATCCATTAAAGAAAAGATCGAAGAAGACCCTGTGTAATGCTTTCAGTAATATAAAATATCTATTTTTCCATAGAAGAATTTCATATTTGTTTTGTTTAGGGATTGGGCTTATTTCTGGGCTAGTTTGAATGACCATTGGGCTACTTTTGTTGTGAAAACCTGGCAACCCTGGATATATCTGTGCCCTCAGAATCTTTAATCAAATATCATAAGCTTCTCTCCCTCTTTGAAATGACTTTTTTTTCACTTCAGGTCACATGCTCTGCCTTTAGGACGGGGCTATTAGGGCATGTCTCTTGTCTGCTCTGCCTTCATCCGTTTGTCAATCTGCTGACATTTTGTTAGCAACGCCCATCTTACAACAATCCAATCGGTTCCCAAAGAACAAAACCATGCACCGCCCTACATTATTATTATTTTCCCTCATTTTTAAGACCGTTTCAAGTGGATGTACACTCTAAAAAACACATAAAAAATAGCAGTTTTCCATATTTTGTGATTAATGTTTTAATTTTTTAATTTATCTGTGTATTAATGCTTTTGAATTGCATTATGAGACCTTGATCTTTTTTTCCAACAAATTTTAACCTTGAAAAAATAGAAAAAGTGACTTTTATGAACATTTGTAATAGTTTAAAGTGATATATTGTCTGGGTCGGTGTTGTATATTAGGCTACAAAGACCTTGTAATAAACTGCCAGTATATTTTCTGTTATTTTACAGATTTATTTCTCTATATATTGTATTTCAAACTACTAAAATGCCAATAAAAGTCACTTTCTTAAACTGTAGAGTTGAATTTTCAACATCAAAAGCCGACAGAGCAGAGATCAACATCCCATAACGCAATTCACAACCGTAAATATATGGAAAACACTTGTGAATCACAAAATATGGAAAAATTTTTACAGTCTATGTCATAATAGAAGAAAAAAGGACAATCTTAACTTCCGTTTCATGCCGACTTTAAGTCATCTCGCTTTGAAAAGCCTCTCAGACGTTTACTTCAGTCTTGCAAGTACAGCTCCTCTCTCTTCAAAGCTGTTTATCAAGCGTATGATTGAATTCATATTTGACAATCTTACAGCAACTCTCCAAGCATTTTGTTTCTTATGCTCTTATAAGAAAGGAAAAAAAAATCATGATATACCAGAATTTCTTGGCACATTTCTCATATCACACCGTTTCTTTTGTAACCAGAGCAGTAAGTAAGTAAGGTGCATTTATAGTCAGGGCAACACCATCACTTTTAAAGAGCTTTAAACAGCAGCTGTAATGATGCATGGACTTTACTAATTAGTAATTGGCTCATTCATTTAGTAGGCGGGACATACTGCACCATATTGCACATTCATTCATTCATTCATTTTCATTTCGGCTTAGTCCCTTTATTAATCTGGGGTCGCCACAGCGGAATGAACCGCCAACTTATCCAGCATATGTTTTACGCAGCGGATGCCCTTCCAGCTGCAACCCATCTCTGGGAAACCATATTGCACATTACATTTTTTATTCAATTGATAAATAATGTGCTTACTCATATACAATCCATTCATATACTTCACTCATATACATATACTTTACATATACAATGAGTAGTGCTTACTCATTGTATATGTAAAGTCTTTTTTAAATAGTATGCATAGTGAAAGTGATTTATTTATTTATTCATTGAGTCCTCATTTTTAGTTTCGATCACTTTCCTTTTCTTTCCATTCCCATTCCCATTCCATGATTTTTGGTGTCATTTGTTTTTTTCTGTTGTCTAGTTTTATTACTTTTTAGGTTCATTTTCTTAACATCAGTTAAGACACTAATAATTAAATATTGACTTTAATTATTCTAACATAAATTTATTCATTTTCAAAATTTCATCATTTATACCATGCTGAAATACAGTTTTATTCATTCATTTATTTTCTTTTCGGCTCAGTCCCTTTATTAATCTGGGGTCGCCACAGCAGAATGAACCACCAACTTATCCAGCTTATGTTTTACGCAGTGAATGCCCTTCCAGTTGCAACCCATCACTGGGAAACATCCATACGCACTCATTCACACACATACACTACGGACAATTTAGCTTAACCAATTCACCTGTACTGCATGTCTTTGGATTTGTGGGGGAAACCGGAGCACCCGGAGGAAACCCACGCCAACACGGGGAGAACATGCAAACTCCACACAGAAATGGCAACTGACCCAGCCGAGGCTTGAACCAGCAACCTTCTTGCTGTGAGGCGCTTGTGCTACCCACTGCGCCACCGCGTCACCCAATACAGTTTTATAACATAGTAAAATCACAACTGAATTTTAGTTTCTTTATTTTTAACCCCCCAAAAATTCTATTTTGTATTTTACTGTAATCCTTTCACAAATTCTTCTCTCTCTCTCTCTCTCTCTCTCTCTCTCTCTCTCTCTCTCTCTCTCTCTCTCT
>CAIGQW010054176.1:11006275-11016894 GCA_903798125.1 Danio choprae
TCTCTCTCTCTCTCTCTCTCTCTCTCTCTCTCTCTCTCTCTCTCTCTTTCTCTCTCTCTCTCTCTCTCTCTCTCTCTCTTTGATTAACCACTTTGAGTTGTTATGGTTTCCATTAACCTTAACCATGACCCATACATCGCTCTTCTAGTTCAGTGATCCACCATAGGTTTCTCATTGGTTCTATAGCACAATAAACAGCTGTAACATAAACAGTATGGTCTTGCTGTGAGTTCGGCAGATGAGGTAATGCTGATGTTGAAAGAGGCCGATAGAGACTATCTTCACCCATCACCTCCAGGGCCACGAGGTCGGAGCAACACCATCACTTTAAAGAGCTCCATCTCTTTAAGACACCTTATAAAAATAGTCCTATACTACAACGCGGCGCTCAGGTTTTCATCCGAACACACCAAGCTTGCTCTCATTATCACCGAGAACGGGTACAGATCAAAGTCGTGGATGTTTAAGTTCTGCGCTGATGCATTTAGGGAGTTGCGTGCAGGTGATGTTTGCAAAAGCGTCACGCTTGGTTGTTTTGCCGTTATTTGTTTCTAAGGGTCTTTTGGTGTGGTGATGACTAATTGGAACGCAGGCCTTAATGTAAAGTCCCAAGAGTGGCTTTTAAGGTGCAGTTGTGTAAATATTCAATTAGGTTGCCAGATCTTGCGGTTGATTGACTCGGATTGTAGCTCAAGGGTAATCATCAAAATCAGCGCAGATCTGACCTGACTCATGTAAATGCTCATCGTGTAATTGCGAGTAAATATACTTGAGAATAAAGGTTGTTTGTGCAGCAGTACCATAGAAGAGACCTTTTGGCTGGCTCGAAGAACCATTCAGCGCATATTCTTGCTAAAAAAAAAATGTGTGCATCCGCAATAGTCATGATACGCAATGTTGAGTTGGGATTATAGTTGATTATATAGTTGATTATAGTAAATGGAGAGTTTAATTATAATGGGGTGAACGTTTATCATCTGCATGCGTTTTTAAAGGTATAGTTCACCCAAAAATGAAAATATAAATAATTAATTCATTTTCCTTTGGCTTAGTCACTGATTTATCAGAGGTTGCCACTGTGGAATGAACCACCAACTATTCCAGCATTTGTTTTACACAGCGGATGCCCTTCCAGCCACAACCCAGTACTGGGAAACACCCATACACACTCATTCACACACACTCATACACTACAGCCAATTTAGTTTCTTCAATTCACCTATAGCGTATGTGTTTGGACTGTGGGGGAAACCGGAGCACTCAGAGGAGACCCACACATGGAGGACATAGAGACTCCACACAGAAATGCCAACTGGCCCAGCCAGGACTCGAACCAGCAACTTTCTTGCTGTGAGGCGACCACTGAGAAAAATCTAAAATCTAATTTTACAAATGAAATTTATTTCTAAAAGTGTATAGTATAGTCTTGAGGTCTGTTTCATTCCAGAGCTCATCTTAACAAGTTAAAAACAGCACATCTAGACCCTAGCGGCTGGCAGTGGAGCATCAACCGCTCTCGGCTGTTGACATGAGCTGATTTTGAAGGCCAAGACTGGGGCAGATAAGAAACAAACACCTCCTTGTCCACAAGACTGTCATCTCTGTTCTCATGAGCTTTGATAACACACTCGTGTCCGGCCAGAAGACCAGTCATGACATCAGCATCCAGATGCACACACACGCACACAGACGCACAGGCGTTAAGCTTGCAGGGTGTTTGAGTTTCTTTTATCATGTGTAGCATCTGTTGGCGATTGCATGTTCTTGCATGCGTGTTTACAGCTTTTGTTTGTTTCAGCAGTAAATTAGCTCTGTGATCCTGACCTGATAATGAATCTGGCAGCCAAATGGCAGAGGAGCCCTACAGGGATACTGCAGGGATACGCACTGGTATATAAGACAGTGCTCAGCATAAATGAGTACACCCCCTTTTGAAAATAGATATTTTTATCCATTTCTAAGTGAAAACTCACTAATATGATGGATATGCACAAACATATTATTGCATAGCATCCTATAAAAAATATCACTTTACAATAGATTCTTTTAGGGGTGTACCCATCGGTGGGGTTGCTCTTTAGTGTTCAGTGATTTTGGCATTTACTTTACACTAAACTGAACTTCAACTGTAAAAACTGGACTGAAGCAGATTCGGTTTACTACAACTTCATCCATGTTAAGCTGCTTTGACACAATCTACATTGTAAAAAGCGCTATAGAAATAAAGACGCTGAGCACTGTGTATAGTGGAGGAAATAAGTATTGAACACGTCATGCTTTTTTCCTGGGAATAGTATTTCTAAAGGAGCTGTTGACATGGAATTGAACCAGATTTTGGTAAAAACCCAAACAATATTCATTCATTCATTTTTTTTTTTGGCTTAGTCCCTTTATTAATCTGGGGTCACCACAGCAGAATTAATCCAGCATATGTTTTACGCACCGGATGCCCTTCCAGTTGCAACCCATCATTGGGAAAAATCCATTCACACTCATACACTACGGACAATTTAGCTTACCCAATTCACCTATAGCGCATGTCTTTGGACTTGTGAAGTCACATGCTTTGCTCAGATGTGAGTTTTTCACAGACTTCAACAGAGTGTAAAAATCTTGATGGTTCTGTGGGTCTCGTCTAACAAATCTGATCTTTATTTATTTATTTATTTTTTTGATTCAAGTCAGGTGATTGGCTAGGCCATTCCACAGCTTAATTTTCTTTCTCTGAAAGCCTTTGAGAGTATCCTTGGCTGTGTTTTGGACCATTGTCTTGCTGAAATGTCCACCCTGGATTCATCTTAATCCTCCTGCTAATGTAGACATTGGACTGAAGCAGCTAATATTAATCTACAATGAAGAGCAGAGGGTTGCTGAAGAACTACTGAGAGATTTCAGCTGCTGTCTGGGCTTTCACTGCCTTTCTACACCTCCCTTTCTTCATGTGTTCAATACTTTTTCCCTGTGTCATTTCATTTTATTACACAAAACCTCATTTGTAAACGAATTAGATTTGTTTTCTTTACATATATCAATGACTTTGGTTGTTACAAACATCCGGGGAAAATTTCAAGTCAACGGCACCTTTAGAAATGTTTTCTGAGCAAAATGGTGACGTGTTCAATACTTATTTCCCCCGCTGCATCAGTGCCAGATGGTCTTGTAAGACTCTCGCTGGTATCAGATTGTCTTACAAACAACAAAAAACACCTGAAGAACAGTCTGTCTGGGAAAGAGATTGTCCGGGACCTTGAGAGAATCTTGTTTTCATTGCTCCCCAATTTCTAGCATTCTCTTCTGCTTTATTTTCCCAAAAAAATGTCCTCTCTAATCGAGTCGACTGTGGGATTTCGGGAGATACCTTTCTGGGAGGTTTTTGCGGGAGCATTTCACCTGGAGCAGGGTGCCTTCTTCCTTTTGTGTCATGTTTGTGTTACTCAACCCGGGCCTCCGAGCGCTGTTGGCTCCAGATGGCTTAGCCCAGCGCGACTTAGCACGCAACTGTGCTGTTCCAGAGAGTTTGGAAGAAAATGAGAGAGAAAAAGAAGGCAGCAACACATACATATGCCAAGCTGTATATACTGTATATCCACATGTCGCTGCATAAACAGACTTCTATAATGTATGCTGCCATTCAAACGTGTGAAGTTGCTGATTTTTGCTCACCAAGACTATATTTACATATTTTTACAATTATAAAATAGCTGTTCTTTATTGTACTATATTGAAAAATTCATTCACTTTTTTTTTCAGCTTAGTCCTTTTATTGATCAGGGGTCGCCACAGCAGAATGAACCGCCAACTTATCCAGCATATGTTTTACGCAAACGTATGCGCTTCCAGCTGCAACCCATCACTAGGAAACACCCATACAGTCTCATTCATACACATACACTACGGACAATTTAGCTTACCCAATTCACCTATAGCGCATGTTTTTGGACTCCACACAGAAATGCCAACTGACCCAGCCGAGGCTCGAACCAGCAACCTTCTTACTGTGAGGTGACAGCGCTACCCACTGTGCCACCGCGCCTCCCATACTGTACAATATAAGTTATTATTAATTTTTTTAATTAACCTTTTAAAATGTAATAAATTTTTGATTAATAGAAAAAAAATCATGATTTTTTTTGTGGAAAAGTGTAACATTATAAATTGTACCATTCAAAAGTTTGAAGTTGGGAAGATATTTCTTTAAATACTCACCAAGGCTGCATTTATTTACATGTTGTGTTATATTGTAAAATGTTAGATATTATTCGCCTTTTCTTATTAACTTGTTAAACTTATTAAAATATAAATAATTTTTTGATTAATAGACAAAAAGGGGGGGGGGGGGTGACATTATAAATGGTACCTTTCAATAGCTTGAAGCTAATAAGTTTTTTTTAATGCTCAACAAGGCTGCATTTATTTACATATTTTTACATTTTTTTTTGTATTATATTGTGAAATGTGAGATATTATTAGCTATTTTTTATTACTTTTTAAAAAATGTAATACATTTTTTTGATTAATTGAAAAAAAATTGTATGTTTGTAAAAAAATGTAACATTATAAATGGTTGGTAAAGTTGGTAATATCTTTTTTTAAGGCTCACCAAGGCTGCATTTATTTACATATTTTTACAATTCAAAATGCCTGTTTTTATTATTATAAACATTTTAAAATTTCATTTTTTAATTATTCATTCATTCATTTTCCTTCAGCTTAGTCCCTCCATTTATCAGAGGTCGCCTCAGTGGAATGAACTGCCAACTTATGCAGCATATGTTTTACACAGCGGATTCCCTTGCAGCCACAACCCAGCACTGGGAAACACCCATAAACACTCATTCACATACATACACTATGGCCAATTTAGTTTATTCAATTTACCTATAAAGCATGTCTTTGGACTGTGGGGGAAAGTGGAGCACCCCCATGTTAACACGTGGAGAACATGCAAACTCCACACAGAAATGCCAACTGACCCAGCCAGGACTCGAAGCAGTGACCTTCTTGCTGTGAGGTGGCAGTGCTAACCACTGAGCCACTGTGTCGCCCCATTTTTGATTAATAGAAAAAAAGTGGGTTTGTTGGGGGGGGGGGGGGGGATCTGCTTACAAAGGCTGCATTTATTTACATATTTTTACAATTCAAAACAACATATTAAAAAATATATGTATTCTAAAATGTAATTAAGATCAATAGGAGAAACAAGGATTTATCTGGGGGGAAAATAACTTTATAAATGGCACCTCTAATGGATCCTTTGTATAATATATAATATACATGGTTATGGAAAACAAACTAAGGCCACTTGAAAATATATATTTTTTTATTCTCTGGCTGGTTTGAGTAAAACATATTTGATGTTTGTTGATGACATTTATTCATTCATTTTCCTTCAGCTTAGTCCCTTTATTCATCAGAGGTCACCACAGCAGAATGAACCGCCAACTTATCCAGCTTATGTTTTACATAGTAGATGCCCTTCCAGCTGCAACCCAGTACTGGAAAACACCCATTTACACTCATTCTCACACACACACATACACTATGGACAATTTAGTTTATTCTTTTGGACTGTGGGGGAAACCGGAGCACCTGGAGGAAACCCACACCAACACAGGGAGAACATGCAAACTCCACACAGAAATGCCAACTGACCCAGCCGGGGCCCGAACCAGTGACCTTTTTGCTGTAAGGCGACAGTGCTAACCACTGAGCCACCATGTCGCTGACATTTATTTAAAAATGTAAATTTAAAAAATTTTTATAATTTAGAGTATCTTGTGCATAAATTAACAAAGTTGCAACTTTTAGTCATAATTAGCCTACAGTATAGTCAGTTTTAAGCAACACAATACCAATACAATATCGTTATAACTCCTGAAGAGTTAAGAAATCAATATTTAGTAGAATAACCTGTATTTACAATGGCAAGTCATCAATGTTTATTTAAAATGTGGAAGAAATGTTTTCAGACTTGCATAGAATAAAATTAATATTTACATTTTACTCAAAGCTAATACCTAATAAATCCACAGAAACTGAAAGTGTTCAAAATGGTGTCTTAATTATTTTCCACATAGCTGTATAAATGTAGACTCAAAAAATATTTATATTATATATTTTATATTTATATTATATAAAAATAATTTATAGACTCTATAAAAAACTTCCACTCAGCATCCTTTTGAGGGTTTATTAATAATCAGCGATGGCTGTTGATGTATCCTGTCTCTCTGCAGTAAATATGAGGTAAATATCAGACCCGTTCAAGCTACTGACAGCAAGTAAACACATGTGGTGTGGCGTCCAGGGGCCACAATCTCATGGTGTTTACAAAAAATATTTGATATTTACATATTTGTCAGCTGTGCGTCACAGGCCAGTCATGTCTCAGAACTAAAAGCTGTTTGTCTGAGATAAATTCAGGCTCTTTTAAAAACTGATGCATTTCATTGCTTCATATTTCACCCACGTGTTTCTTTTTATTAATAGTAGTAGTAATACTGTTAACCACCTCTATTTAGAGACATTTAATGTTCTTCAGCAATACCTAGGAGGAGTTTGTTTTGAACTATTGATGATATGATAACACATGACTGTTGGCATTGCTCATATTTTCGCAAAACCTTCATGAGAAACTCGGCCTGCAACAACATAAAATATCTGTAAGACTTCTCATGGTAAATTATTATGGTTGGTTTAATACTTAAGGATAAAATATATATCTTATATAATAAATATTTTGTAGATATTATTAAAATGTGATATTCATAAATGTAAATTTTTCACAATTCCCCCAAGACTAGTGGTGTTTATAGAAGAATTTGCGATATATTTGAAGACATTAAGAGAGATGAAAAGTCAAAAGCAAGATATTTATATTCTTCATTACAGGATCTCCCTGTAACTCCCCAGCTACTTATTTTCTTTATCATTTATTTTATTTGTTAATTTTTGCTATTGTCTTTATATAAGTTGTATAAATATTATTATTATTATTAATGAGGATGAAAATATAAATGTAATGTAAATTGATTGTTATCCCAGTCCTTTGTGTAATTTTACGTATTTATGCCTTTTTGTTATTGTTCAAGCATTGTTAATAATAATAATAATAATAATAATAATAATAATAATAATAATAATAGTAATAATAATAATAATAATAATAATAATAATAATAAAGGCCTCACGGTGGCGCAGTGGGTAGCACGATCATCTCACAGCAAGAAGGTCGCTGGTTTGAGCCTCGGCTGGGTCAGTTAGCATTTCTGTGTGGAGTTTGCATGTTCTCCCTGTGTTGGCGTGGGTTTCCTCCGGGGGCTCCGGTTTCCCCCACAGTCCAAAGACATGCGGTATAGGTGAATTGGTTAAGCTAAATTGTCTGTAGTGTATGTGTGCTTGGTTGCACCTGGAAGGGCATCCGCTGCGTAAAACATATGCTGGATAAGTTGGTGGTTCATTCTGCTGTGGCGACCCCAGATCAATAAAGGGACTAAGCCGAAAAGAAAATGAATGAATGAATGAATAATAATATTATTATTTAATAATAATTAATAATAATATTTAATAATAATAATATTATTTATTATTATTTAATAATAAAACTCGCCTGCAATGTTTGTTTAGCAAAAACATGTTTTTTCTATTTTTTTCTATTAAACTTCCTATTTTGCATTTACTTTAAGCAATATGATTTGATTTTTGCCAAACAGATGATGCAACAACATCATATTCAAGTACCTAGCAACCACCCAGAGGACCCTAGCAACCACATAGCATCGTCAACAACACCATAGCAACCAGTAATAGTTTTTGTTGGTGAGTTTTGCATGAACTAGCTAATTTGTACACACGGTTTACGAAATTTTAGGTTTTAAGAGTACCTAGCAACCACCCAGTTTACCCTAGCAACCACATACATAGCAACGTCAACAACACCATAGCAACCAGTAATAATTTTGTTGGTGAGTTGTGCATAAAAAAGCTTATTTTTTCACTTTGTTTCTAAAGTTTGGTTTTATAATGATTAAGATTCTCTTGAAGGGTGAGTTCATCCAGAAATGTAAATGATGTTATTAATTACTCACCCTCATGTCATTCCAAACCCCTGAGACCTAGTTCATCTTCTGAATATAAATGAAGATATTTTAGATGAAATCTGAAAGCTCTCTGATCCTCCATAGACTTTGAGTCGTTTGACACAGACATACACCCGCTCTATCATAGACCCGGCTCAATACTTAGTTCCTGTAAGGCGACAGTGCTAACCACTGAGCCACCGTGTCTCCTCCACTTAAATTTGTAAATACAAATAAGTTAACATAATCGATTTGTGTTGGGACAACATTGTGTGACAAAACTGTGTGGAACCCAGCATTTTTTACAGTGCTTAAAATAATAGTATCACGGACCTTTAACATCCATTGAGCCACAAAACATTCTTTGGTTTATTTAAATGTTCCTCATGCTGTTGACTTAATCTCTGTCATGTACACAAACGTTACTTTAATTAAACAATATTTCATTTTGAAACTTACACTGATAGGATTGCGCTTTAGACGCCATCTTGTGGTCCGACGCGGAAATTCACAATCAGCGCGATCTCTCAGTGCATTATGGGTATTTTCTATCTGTCCCGTGCACTTGATAACATCCACTATGATTTCAAACACCACTAGAAATGGCTGTTGGATGCGGTTTCAGATACAGCCCTAAAGAAAGGACCTCAGCCATCGATCACAGAAGGCGACATGTTTTCAGAAACAGATGTGTCATTCTTGCACAACTGCGTTCCTGTGATAAACAGCTCTTGTTTCCTCAATACCTCGGTGACTCATTGGTATGTCTAACTCTTGCAGACACAGCACATGTACTGAAAAGTCATGCTTTTGGTTATAAAGTCTGCTTGGAGTTACAGCACAGAGACTTTGTTTATCTGCCAGTGTGTCTTTAACTCTAGAGGGCAGTGTTTTCTCATTTATCAACCATTTCCTTAAAGATTTACAATTAACCAAACACCAATCAACCATATGGATCTCATTGAATGTCCATAAAAATAAAAATAAATCCCACTTGTATGTCGTTAGGGATGCCATTTGTTTCCCGGGAAGTTAATATTTATTTAAACACGTTTTTGTCTCTTCTAGAAGACTGAATTTGGACCAGATGCCTGAACCACAAAGATACTACAGACTTTCAGAGAGATAAAAAAAGGTATATTAAGCATCTGAATTTAGTCAATATAGATTAACTAAGCTTTCCTGAATGATTTATATGGATATCTGATTTATAAGAAAGACTCGCACTCTTAAAGGCTTTACATTCTCCTTTGAAAGTCAGTATTTTGATCTATTTCTCAATGAATATAGAGAATATGCTTTGGTGCATTTAAACAAAACAGTTTTATTAAACCGTTATATCCATTAAAATAAGAGTTTGGTCATCAAACGTCTTTAGGAATAGTAAGATAATACATTTAAATTCAACTGAGTTATTGTCAAGGGAAATTACAAACTACACAATTTCAGCTACATTTCATATATTTTTATGTTTCTCTTGATCTTTCCTGTTTATTAACATTAAAATGTATAATTTCCCCAACATAGTTTTGGATTAGTTCCAGTTTTTGGCTTTTGGTACTGGCTAATCTATTGTATACTCATATATTATTGTAGTGTTCATTCATTCATTCATTTTCTGTGGCTTAGTCCCTCTATTCATCAGGGGTCGCCACAGCGGAATGAACCGCCAACTTATCCAGCATATGTTTTACGCAGCGGATGCCCTTCCACCTGCAACCCAGTACTGGGAAACACCCATACACTCTTATTCACAGTCATACATTACGGCCAATTTAGTTTATTCAATTCACCTATAGCGCATGTCTTTGGACTGTGGGGGAAAACCGGAGCACCCGGAGGAAACCCACACAAACACGGGGAGAACATACAAACTCCACACAGAAACGTCAACTCCTTTCACCTCCTTTTTGTAATACCTGTCATACATATGTCATTATACAGATTTGTGTCCTGACATGTCACAAAAACACACACACACACACACACACACACACACACACACACACACACACACACACACACACACACACACACACACAAAACATGTATATTGAATCACTCTTTAAATTAGATTTGATCTGGATACCAAAATTTGACATTTTGCTTTGGACTCATATATAGTAAATGGAATAGTTCACCCCAAAAAATTACTTTGCTTACCATTTATTTACACTTAAGTGGTTCCAAAATTTCTTTCTTTTTTCTGTTGAACTCAAAAGAAGATATTTTAAAGAATGTTGGAATCCATTCACTTGCATAATAGAGAGGAAAAAAACATTATGGTAACCACTTTCCAACATACTTCAAAATATCTTCTTTTGTGCCCAACAGAAAAGAAGTAGAAGAAAAAACAACTCATAAAGGTTTGGAACAAGTGAAGAGTGAATAGATATGATGGAATTGTCTTTTTCTGTGGTGAACTGTAGCTTTATGTACACTGTAAAAGATTATATGATAAATTAGTCATGACAACATTTGTTTTTAGTTCATTGTAACTTATAAAATTAAGTTAGAACATGATTAACTTAGTTTAATAAG
>CAIGQW010054176.1:11076894-11088442 GCA_903798125.1 Danio choprae
AGACAGATAGACAGATAGATAGATAGATAGATAGATAGATAGATAGATAAACAGACCAATAGACAGACAGACAGATAGATAGACAGACAAACAGATAGATGGACAGACAGACAGACAGACAGACAAACAGACAGATATATAAATAGATAGACAGATAGATAAATAAATAGACAGACAGACAGACACACACACACACATAGATTGATTGATTAATGGATAAGTAGAGATCTATTTCAAATACATGCTTATATTTAAATAGATAGTTGACACAGATAATATAATCTGCAGCTGATTGGTTGATTTTTCTACAGGATTGTGGATGTTGAATTTCTTCACTAAGTATTTGGCTACTCATATACTTACACCATCAAAGCTATAAAAAATAATAAAAAGGTTGCAATTTTACTAGCAGCAAATGTCAATCTATATGTAAAATGTGTTGTTTTGCATGTTACAGTACTGCAATATCTCAGCCTCCTTCTCAAAGGCACAGAAACCAGACACGGGACTAGCATGAGCTGGGATTAACACAAATATTTGAGCTCTGCCTTCTTCCCAGGTAACCATACAGCCACCTGACAGCTTTCCACATCATTTCCAGCCTCTCACCTCCCAAAACAGTGTTTCAACATTCAGAGTTTTGGCTCTCTGTGTCCTCCTATACTGTAAACAGTGGTCTGAGGAGGTGTGCAAGTGTTTCAAGGTCTGTGCTTTCCAAGTCAGGATTCATTTAAGACCAGCGCTCTGCATCTGCTCCAGTCAGAGAGAGTTTTTTTCAGGTTCCCTCGGCCACCAGAGGCTTTGTGCTAAGCATCAGGTTTCATAAATGTAAATCTTTGACTGAGGTGAAACTGAACACGAGACCACACAGTGCCAATGTCAAACGGCATGACCATAAATCCACATGCGTCATTTTCACTGGGGTGGAAAGGGGGGGACTACATTTTCGAGTAATGAAGTAAGACTAAACAATAACAAATGCTTTGTTTAGGGAAGCTTTGGTTTGACATATACAGTATGAACTATCTGTTGTTGAAACTAAATTCATGCGTTTTGTTTTAAATAGGGTAAATTGAGCTATATAAAGTTGAAGACAAAATTATTATTATTATTATTATTAGTGAAATTTTAACTGCTTAAGTGCTGTTTAAGGGATTCAAGATTTTTATAAACACATTTTTATACAATAGTTTTAATAACTTATTTTTAATAACTAATTTCTTTCATCTTTGGCATGATGACAGTACATAATATTTTACCAGATATACTAGTATTGAGCTTAAAGGGCAATTTAAAGACGTAAGTAGGTTAAAGACTACCAAGGCAAGTCATTAGATTACAGTGGTTTGTTTTGAAGCTTTGAACTTTTTATTGATTTTCTTACTTGCAAATAACGCAGATGATTATCAAATACAGAGCATTAACATAAAAGCAGAACAATACAAAGTAAATAAATAAATAAATAAATAAATAAGATCATATAAATGGGCAGCACGGTGCCGCAGTGGGTAGCACAATCGCCTCACAGCAAGAAGGTCGCTGGTTCAAGCCCTGGGCTGGGTCAATTGGCATTTCTTTGTGGAGTTTGCATGTTCTCCCCATGTTTGCGTGGGTTTCCTCCGGGTGCTCCGGTTTCCCCCACAAGTCCAAAAACATGTGGTATAGGTGAATTGGGTTAGCTAAATTGTCCGTAGTGTATGTGTGTGAATGGGTGTGTATGGATGTTTTCCAGTGATGGGTTGCAGCTGGGAGGGCATCCACTATGTAAAACATATGCTGGATAATTTGGCGGTTCATTCCGCTGTGGCAACCCTGATTAATAAAGGGACTAAGCCGAAAAAAAAAAGAATGAATGAATGAAGATCATATAAATTATATGCTTATTAAATAATAAATGTAAATGATGTAAGTTAGTAGATAAACCAAACCAAATCACTTACAAAAAAAAGAGGGTGGGTTGCCAATATCATAGCCATAATCATTATTTTGTCTCATTACATGTTTGCTAGCATTGTGGGTCACAGAAATTCTGAAATTTTCAGAAAGGTTAGCACTGACAGCATGAAGCAAGAAGGTCGCTGATTCAAGTCCCGGCTGGGCCAGTTGGCATTTGTGTGTAGAGTTTTCATGTTCTCCCCATGTTGATACTCCCCATGAATATACTAAATTAGCCGTAGTTTATGAGTGTGTGAATGAGAGTGTATGGGTGTTTTCCAGTACAAGGTTGCAGCTAGAAGGGCATCCGTTGCATGAAAAACATATGCTGGAATAGTTGGTGGTTCGTTCCGCTGTGGAGACCACTGATAAATCAGGGACTAAGCCGAAGGAAAATGAATGAATGAATTTCAATCCTTCCTTGTAAACCGTAGAAAGGTTTTTCAAAAGCTGCCACTGGTCCTAACTCCGAGATCCACTCAAAAACCTTCTGGAAGATTATATTTTATCATTTTAAAAATATTTTTATTGCAGCCAAACGAATAAAGAAAGGAAAAACGCAATAGGAGATATTATAGAAAAAAGTCTTTATACATATTAACTAAGATTTTCTTATAAAAGTACATTTCATTCTGAATATAATTTAATATGCTAAAATAAACGAGTATCTCTTCTAATCATTTCTAATTAATTGCAATTGAATTATATGTGATTGTCCATGATCAAGTCTTTCCAGAAAGTTGCCACTTGTTGGATTTCGTACTATGGGATTGACTCCATCATTTCCTTGACAGGAATAGATTTCCTCCAAGCCGTACTTAGGAATTTATTTAGCCCTTTGGGATTGACGACGTGGGTTTTATTGCCTCCCAATTGCATGATTTAGAGATACAAGGCATGAGAGGTATTGAGTGGAATAACTAGAGCAGGTGTGAATAAAGATCGTAAGTGGCTTTCACAATCCACAAGAGCTGCTGACAGTAATTTATGCTTTATATATCTTGAGGATTTCCACAGAGCCGCTCCTCAGCTGTAAAAACATATATTCGTTTCTGAAAGGTAGCGCTGTGAAGACAGCTCGAGATAATCCCTCTTAAGTGAGCTCGATCGTCAGCGTTTCCACATTTGAGAAAGCGGATTTGAGGTGTGATGCACCTGTGATGTCATAGGGAATGAATAATGACCTTGTTTTTTTTTGTCTTTCTCTCGCAGTCTCAATGCACTTGCCTGCATGGGTGATTCTAATTCAAGCTTCATCTCCTCAGCGTTTGTCTTTCAGCGCCTCAGCCCCTTTAGCTGATTTTATCTCCCAATTACAGCCCTGAAAACATTCCTGCTCTCTAAACACATTCGTTTAGAGGATATTCGTTCCAAAGAGGGTATATCGCCCTCCGAAAAGCACTTCAAAGTAAAAAAATAAAATAAAATCATGAGCGCCATATTGAAGTGTTGTTTCGAGCCAAAGTGCTCAAAAAACTGGCCACTTTAAAGGACCCTTCAGAATGAATGATTTTGAAGGGTACAACTGATGACCTAAAATATCCTAAAGGAGAATGTCCAGCCATCTGTTAGTGAACTCAAGCTGAAGGGAACCTAGGTTCTTCAGCAGGGCAATGATCTAAAGCACACCAGCAAATCTACTTCTGAATGGCTGTGGAAAAACAAAAAGATGTTGGAGTGGCCTAGTCAAAGTCCTGATCTGAATCTAATTGAGATGCTGTGGGATGACTTTAACAGGGCAGTTCATGTACGAATACCCGTCAATGTGGCTGAATTAAGACAATTCCTCAAAGATGAGTGGATCAAAATTTCTCCACAGCACTGTAATAGATTCATGGGGCACTTCAGGCACACATGATACCTAAAATATCCTGAAGGAGAATGTCCAGCCATCTGTTAGTGACCTCAAGCTGAAGTGAACTTGGATTCAGCAGCAGGACGATGATCCAAAATATACTAGCAAATTCATATCTGAATGGCTAAATAAAAACAAAAGAACATATTGGATTGGCCTATACAAAGTCCTGAACTGAATCCAATTGAGATGCTGTGAGATGACTTTAAAAAGGTGGTTTATGCTCGAAAACCCTTCAATGTGGCAGAATTACAACAATTCTGCAAAGATGAGTTGGTCAAAATTCCTCCACAGCTCTGTAATAGACTCATGGGACACTTCAGGCACCCATGATAGCTAAAATATCCTGAAAATAATAAATAACCTCTTAAAAAATGTAACTACACGTCGCAACGACATGTAGCGCAAGCTCTGTGATTGGTTGGCTTGGTATCGGTGACGAGTGTGGGAGGTGCTGAGAGTTGCGAGCTCGATGTAGTGAGTGTTTACAAGTGTCGAGTCCTGTGAAGAAGCTCCAGGTGGAAACTTTTGTTTTGTGTTTACCTTATGATTTAAGTTGTTGCACGTCTGCCGGTTCCTGCCAAGTTCCTACTTGTATGTTAAGGTAGCATTCGGAAAAAACAAAACACAAACAAAGAAACTCGACACAGAGGAACATAAAAACCTACTGCCAGCTAGCGTTTCGGAAGTGTTATTGCAGAGCAACACGAACAGCATGCAGAAGTATAAATGCACGACCATGCGCAAGGCTAGCGCCATGGATCACATCGATCATTCGACGCAGAAGTATAAATCAGCCTTAATAGACTCATGGGACACTTCAGGCACCCATGATACCTAAAATATCCCGAAAGAGAATGTCCAGCCATCTGTTAGTGACCTCAAGCTGAAGCGAACTTGGGGTCTGCAGCAGGACAATGATCCAAAACACACCAGCAAATCCACTTCTGAATGGCTGAAGAAAAGCAAAAAGAAGATGTTGGCGTGGCCTAGTTAAAGTCCTGATCTGAATCCAATTGAGATGCTGTTGCATGACCTAAAAAGGCGGTTTATGCTCAAAAGCCCTCAAATGCAGTTCAATTACAAAAAATCCTCAAAGATGGCATTAGGTTTAGAGGGCAAACACATTTTTTACACAGGGCTATGTACTTCTGTTCCTTTTTTTCCCTTAGTAATAAAAAGCTTCATTTTAAAACTGGCACACATTATTATCTAAATGAAGTAAATATATATGATGTAAAAAAAAATACATAAATGTGTTTTATAAAAAATAAATAGATGCATTTCTATCATCTGCTTATTAGAGAAAAAAAAAATCTGCAGTATATCCATGCTTATGAGCACGCCTGATGCCTTAAATACATTCCTAAATGTCACAACACTGGCAAACATCCCATAAATCTCTGTGAATTTGTGTGGCTGGGCTCATATGTCCAGTGAAAGCTCTCCAAACAGCAGTAACTCTGCCCTCCATCATTACGTATGAATCATTACGTCCCGCAGACCCAGAGCTTCATGAAAATCAGTCAGCAAAATAACTGACAAGCGCTTCATGGGAAATGACACATAAAAAAACACTGAAACCCGGGAGAGCAAGAAAACAGGGGTGAACTGGCACTTTCTGATATGATTTAGAGAGCTTTAGCTCACCTCTCCTGCAGTCCAGACCTCACCTGCCCCTCAGGAAACGTTATGCTCTTGCTGTGCATATTTGCATTGTCATGTTTTATTGCGCTTCATGTGGTCCACACCTCCCACGAGCTGAGTTTAATGGGAGAGACTTCCATATAGCCATTAAAGATCTGCCACTGCAATATTTTGGTTTCCTTCACTCTAAATATATAAGACATTTCATTTTAGCGTCTTTTTTTTTTCTTTGCAATTGTGAAATATATCCTGCTTCTCAAACTGGAGGAAGTGTGGACGGGGCTTGATTTTGTCAATTGGAAATTGAATTGGTGTTGTTTGTTATTGGTTGACCTCTTGTGAATGACAGGTCATCCCACCAATCAGAGAGGAGATTTTGTTAAGAGTTGTTTTGAATAAAGAATATGAGTTTTATTTTATTTTCCATGATTCAATGGTGGGCCTCACGGTGGCGCAGTGGGTAGCACGATCGCCTCACAGCAAGAAGGTTGCTGGTTCGAGCCTCGGCTGGGTCAGTTGGCATTTCTGTGTGGAGTTTGCAAGTTTTTCCCGTGTTGGCGTGGGTTTCCTCCGGGTGCTCCGGTTTCCCCCACAAGTCCAAAGACATGCGGTATAGGTGAATTGGGTAATCTAAATTGTCCGTAGTGTATGAGTGTGAATGAATGTGTATGAATGTTTCCCAGTGATGGGTTGCGGCTGGATAAAACATATGGATAAGTTGGCGGTTCATTCCGCTGTGGCGACCCCAGATTAATAAAGGGACTAAGCCGAAAAGAAAATGAATGAATGAATGATTCAATGGTAAAAAAATAACTGTAAATAAGCTACGGTAGACGATCCGTAACCTGTTTAACAGTACACTGTAAAAACAAATGTTGGGTTCCACATGATCAATTTGTGTTGGGACAACATGAAGCAATTAAGTTAGCTTATTAAATGTTATAAATTCAAGGAGATTGAACATAAAACAATTAAGATGTCCCAAAGAACTCAAGAATTGTGTTGTTTCAGCTCATTTTAAATAAGTAGTTTGAACAAACAGCAAACTTAATTTTTTTGAGTGTGATTTTCTCTAATATATACAATGAATATCACGTTCCAGAATTTCCTGCATGTCACTACAATTTTTATGTTTTTGTTGTTGACTATGGTTATTTATTCATTTTTTCTTTTGAGTTACGCACATTAGAGTTAGGTTAGGTTAGGCTACTTTATTTATATCCGAAGGTAGATTTGGTTTGCAGTCAAGAGTCCTCATTTCATAACAGTACCACACAAAAGAAAAAAAAACTCGCATAGTAACAACAACAAATGGACATAAAGACATAAAACATAAACATACAAAACTATATTTACTTATAAAGAATAAATACATAATCACTCTATAAAATAAATAGATTAATATAATCAATCTTCATCATATAATCATGGCTTCATCGAACATGGATCTTCAGCATGCACTGGAGCGGTTTGCTGCCGAGTGTGACGCGGCTGGGATGAGAATCAGCACCTCCAAGTCCGAGGCCATGGTGCTCCACCGGAAAAAGGTGGTTTGCCATCTCCAGGTTGGAGGAAAGTCCTTACCCCAGGTGGAGGAGTTCAAGTATCTTGGGGTTTTGTTCATGAGTGAGGGAAGGATGGAACGTCAGATTGACAGGCGGATTGGTGCAGTGGCAGCAGTAATGCGGTCGATGTACTGGTCCGTTGTGGTAAAGAAGGAGCTGAGCCGAAAGGCAAAGCTCTCGATTTACCGGTCAATCTACGTTCCTACTCTCACCTATGGTCATGAGCTTTGGGTCATGACCGAAAGGACAAGATCTCGGATACAGGCAGCCGAAATGAGTTTCCTTCGCAGGGTGGCAGGGAGGCAGGGCGCACCCTTATAGATAGGGTGAGGAGCTCTGTCACCCGGGAGGAGCTCGGAGTAGAGCCGCTGCTCCTCCACATCGAGAGAAGTCAGCTGAGGTGGCTCGGGCATCTGTTTCGGATGCCTCCTGGACGCCTACCTAGGGAGGTGTTCCAGGCATGTCCCACCGGGAAGAGGCCTCGGGGAAGACCCAGGACACGCTGGAGAGACTATGTCTCTCGGCTGGCCTGGGAACGCCTCGGGATCCCCCCGGAGGAGCTGGAGGAAGTGTCTGGGGAGAGGGAAGTCTGGGGTTCTCTCCTAAGACTGCTGCCCCCGCGACCCGGCCCCGGATAAGCGGTTGAAAATGAATGAATGAATGAATAATCAATCTACTAAATGTAAAACATACAAGTCACAGAAATACCTCTGCTTTAGTCTATGCCTTATTTATATGTCTAATGGCTGCTGGTATAAAACTATTTTTGTATCGTTTAGTTCTACAGCTTGATACTAGAAACCTGCGACCAGAGAGAAAGAGCTGAAACTCGGAGTGTAGGGGATGAGCAGTGTCACTTAAAATTGAATTTGTAATTCTCTTTAGCTGCCTTGTGTACACAGCCTCCAGATTGGCTAGTGACACCCCAGTCAGCTTACTGGAGCACATAACTATTTGATTTAGTGTGTTTTTATTCTTAACAGAGAGTGACGCGGTGGCGCAGTGGGTAGCACAATTGCCTCACAGCAAGAACGTCGCTGGTTCGAGCCTCGGCTGGGTCAGTTGGCATATCTGTGTGGAGTTTGCATGTTCTCCCCGTGTTGGCGTGGGTTTCCTCCGGGTGCTCCGGTTTCCCCCACAAGTCCAAAGACATGCGGTACACGTGAATTGGGTAAGCTAAATTGTCTGTGGTGTGTGAGTGTGAATGTGTGGATGTTTCCCAGTGATGGGTTGCAGCTGGAAGGGCATCCGTTGCGTAAAACATATGCTGGATAAGTTGGCAGTTCATTTCGCTGTGGCGACCCCAGATTATTAAAGGGACTAAGCCGAAAAGAAAATGAATGAATGAATGACTCTAAATGATTTAACTTTCTCAAATAGAATAGTCGCTGGTGCCCCTTTTTTACACACTGCTTCACAATTCTCATCAAAGGAGAGTTTAGAGTCAATAATTGTGCCAAGGTATTTGTATGATTGCACACTTTCAACAGTCTGATTTTTAATGGAAGTGTTCACCTGTGTGTCAGCAGCCTTCCTAAAATCGATTATCATATCTTTTGTCTTTAATACATTTAACCGAAGATATGACTCCTCACACCCTCCTTCACAGAGTTTTATGTTACATCTAATGTTGATAAATAATGTTCATTGCATTACTTACATTTTATGCGTGTTAACGTGATAGTGTTTAGTAGATGTGTGAATGACAAATTCACATTTGAGTGTGGGAAAGTTGTTGGTGATGAGCACTGGTTCATCATATGACCTTCTCATCCACACTTGCTTATGGTTGTGTTTTTGTCTGTGTAACAAAGTTAAGTTGTGTAGGTGTTAGTGTCAGTGTTCTGTCGTGTCCATGTGCTTTTGTTGTTGTCATGTGCTCCCTTTGTTCTGTTTCCCGCCATCTTCAGTGATCATTAGTTTCACCTGTGTTCATCCCCTGTGTCTCCTTAGTTAATCATCATCCCCTTGTATTTATACCCCTCTGTTTGTGTCCTTCGTTGTCTGGTATTGTACTGTATACACCTCGATGTCCAGTCTACATGTCCTGTCTTGTCCAATGCCTGTATTCCGTAAGTGTTTGTAAATAAATTCGTGTTCGTTCCAATCCTGTGTTCCCGTGCCTTCATGTTACCCAGCGAGTGCGTGGCAGTTAGCATATCAAAACATTTTCTTACAAATTACGGTAATGTACCCTAAAATGTAGACATTTCTTTTACGTTCCTACCAAAGGCACCACAGCTGCCTTTTTTTACCGTAAATTTTACCGTAAATTTTCTTCCGCAAAAGAGGGCTAATAATTTTGTCTTCGAATCCCCAATTAATATCCTGATGAGTAAACATTGGTAATATCGCAGTCAGCTTGTTTTAAATGTAAGTAGAAGCATTCAATAAATGACACTGGTGCCTTAAAACACCTGCTCATGCTTTAATTAACAACAAGCCATTAAGCAGATAAATCATTGCATGTATGAAGCTGTGGCTGGTGCACTGACTGGGTCTTTCCAAGAATCAAGCCTGTGATCACTGGCTCCGCTTTCTTGAGGACCAACAGTATCGCTCTACATGTGCCCTTGATAGCTTTGACCTCTGACCCTAACATTGTCTGATGTTTCAGGAAGCGAGAGAGAAGGGCAGCATGGTTCACACAAACAGGAAGCAATTACATTCTCTACACAGCAAAAGGATTAGATGCATGGAAAGGGAAAATCCTGTTTTCTGTGGGTCTCCTTTAAATTAAGTCAGCGCAGAATGGGTTTAATCGAGTGTTAACAAGCTTTATGTTTTGATTTAAGCTGCTTATTTGGAATTTCGTTTACAAATAAATGGTAACTAATAACCTTAACTTTTCCGAATTTGATTGTAATGCAGTAATGTACACCTTTTGTAAAGTTGCTTTGAAACAATGATTATTGTGAAAAGCGCTACACAAATAAACTTGAATTGAACTGAATTAAATCTATTATTATTATTATTATTATTATTATTATTATTATTATTATTATTATTATTATTATTCATTCATTCATTTTCTTTTCGGCTTAGTCTCTTTATTAACCTGGGGTCGCCACAGCAGAATGAACCGCCAACTTATCCAGCATATGTTTTACACAGCGGATGCCCTTCCAGCTGCAATCCAACACTCATAAACTACGGACAATTTAGCTTACTCAATTCACCTATAGCGCATGTCTTTGGACTTGTGGGGGAAACCGGAGCACCCGGAGGAAACCCACACTAACACGGGGAGAACATGCAAACACTGTGAGGCCACATTAATAATAATAATAATAATAAGGCGCAGTGGGTAGCACATTCGCCTCACAGCAAGAAGGTCGCTGGTTCGAGCCTCGGCTGGGTCAGTTGGCATTTCTGTGTGGAGTTCTCCCCGTGTTGGCGTGGGTTTCCTCCGGGTGCTCCGGTTTCCCCCACAGTCCAAAGACATGCAGTATAGGTGAAATGGGTAAGCTAAATTGTCCGTAGTGTATGTGTGTGAATGGAAGTGTATGGGTGTTTCCCAGTGATGGGTTGCAGCTGGAAGGGCATCCGCTGCGTAAAACATATGCTGGATAAGTTGGCGGTTCATTCTGCTGTGGCGACCCCAGATTAATAAAGGGACTAAGCCGAAATGAGAATGAATGAATGAATATTATTAATGCTAATTGTATCGCACATGTAACGCCATTGGTGGCGGATGGTGACAGAACGAGACGGAGAAGGAGATATATAACAAAACGGTTTTATTGAACACTTACGGGAACATATACTGGATGCGGGAAGACAGGACGACACAGGACGAGACCCACACGATTCAAAATACCGGACCACAATGGACACAGACGAAAGGGTATAAATGGATGACGGATTGATTACACTGATGACACAGAAGGGATGAACACAGGTGGAACATATTAACATTGACAGTGGCGGGAGGAAGACAAAGGCACGTGACAACAACAAAAGATGACGCGGACGAACACTGACAGCACACATATTAAAATGTAGTTTTCTTTCATTATTATTATTATTTTTTTGCAATTAAGATAATGCATTTGTTCAGCATCACAAGACGTTTATTTTTTATATGCACATTGTAACTGCGCTTCTGAAACACTTTTTTAGTCACAAGTGCTAATAATTTAGTAAAATTAATTTAACACCATTGTGAGGTTGCTGTTTGAATCACATGAGATTTGATCAAAAATTTACCTATTCAAATACGTTTTTTTATTAAACATTTTCTTTACTACCAAAAAATAACCCAGGAAGTTCCCATCTTCATATTTTTTTTATATTTTAGGGGGAATCAAGAATATTTTTGTTACATTCTCCTAACCTAGAAGGAACATACTGTTCAAGGAAAGAAAAATACTCTGGGAACCAGAAACTAACGCTCTGGGAACGTTCTGGGAATCAAAAATTGTTAGCTGATGTTTAGTTTGATTCACAAACTAAGTGGTTTCTTAAGTGAGTCAAAAATATACCACACAACAAATGACTCTTATGAGCCAGACGTTTTAGTGAATCAAAAATATACCACAACAAA
>CAIGQW010054176.1:11093204-11108069 GCA_903798125.1 Danio choprae
CCTAATCACGTGATCCTCTCGAAATTAGTTTATAACTAAACCACACTTATCAGCGGTCACCACAGTGGAATGAACCGCCAACTTATCCAGCATATGTTTTACACAACAAATGCCTTCCAGCCGCAACCCAGTACTGGGAAATACCCATACACTCTCACATTCACACACACTCATACACTACGGCCAATTTAGTTCATTCAATTTACCTATAAAGCACCCAGAGGAAACCCACGCCAACACGGGAAGAACATGCAGACTCCACACAGAAATGCCAACTGAGCCAGCCAGGACTCGAATCAGCAACCTTCTTGCTGTGAGGCGACAGTGCTAACCACTGAGCCACCGTGCCACCCTGTTCTGTAGCCATTCATTCATTCGTTTTCTTTTCGGCTTAGTCCCTTTATTAATCTGGGGTCGCCACAGCGGAATGAACCGCCAACTTATCCAGCATATGTTTTACGCAGCAGATGCCCTTCCAGCCACAACCCATCACTGGGAAACATCCATACACACTCATTCACACACATACACTACGGACAATTTAGCGTACCCAATTCACCTGCATGAGTACCGCATATCTTTGGACTTGTGGGGGAAACCGGAGCACCCAGAGGAAACCCACGCGAACACGGGGAGAACATGCAAACTCCACACAGAAATGCCAACCGAGGCAGCCGGGACTCGAATCAGCAACCTTCTTGCTGTGAGACGACAGTGCTAACCACTGAGCCACCGTGCCGGCATGCCACTAATAGAAAAGTTACAATCTGATCCTGTTGTGTAGCAGTCGCTTGTTTCCAGAAATACCTGTTCTGTAGCCAATCAAAATTAAATAAACTATATATATATTGAAATTAAAGTTATTTAAAAATATACAAAAATATAAATAATATTTTTCTGAATAAGAAAAATATATAAATAATAGGAAATATTTTGGAATTTTCTGTTAAACAACACTTGGTAAATATAAAAAATAAAACACAAAAATAATTCCCCCAATAACTGTATCTTTATGATAATTGCTTATATAAATGAATATGGTGATATACATGTGCCATTTCTTTCATATGCCTTTAGGTTTCAATCCACACCTACATTTTTTAAATGTATCCCCTTTAGACCATCTCAGCATTGACAGAAGGCCAGAACATAGGGGAGAAAAGATATGTATCCGGATAATTGTAAACATAACCTAACATTTAAAGGCTCAGGGGGACATTTTTGATGCCGTTTTGAGAGTTTTCCAACTGGGATAAGACAGGAGTTCACAATTAACAAGAGTCTCGCTCATGCTTGAGTCACTCCTGGTCCTACAGATGGAGGCGGTTCTGGGTTTGGCTGCTGACCCACTTGGAAATCCACCGCTGTAGCTTCAGCTTACATGGGTCGCTCCTGTGGCAGGTTCTCAGTGGTACATACCCCGCGATAAGGAGCTGCAAGGGAACTATTGTTTGCTGAGCCCAGGCTGTCATCGGGGGCTTGCTGAGCAAATACGCCCAGGTATGACCGCAGTCTCAGCATCTCGCACTCCACCTACCTGTCACTTCAAAACCCGGACCACTGGTAAAACAGAGGCCAAATGCACAATGACATTGGATAGTCATTAATATTGATAATTGATCTTACGCTAGCATTTACTTAACCACTTAAAGGTGCTGTATGTAAGTTTTTGACTCTTCTAAAGTGTAAAAATACCATATGTTTGCAGATATTTAAGAAACATGCCTAGTGAACATTCTTGTTTATCTGAAAAACAGTGCTAAAGTCAGTTATTCTGCTTTGAAAATGGGTGGTCCGTGCCGGAACGCTGTCTTGTTTATGGTTTTTTTAACCTGCCCAATGCCAGCTTACCCAATTATATGTCAGCACCCCGGGTTGCCTTGTTGGAAAACCGCGTATTTCATTCATTCAGTCAGGAAGACTCTCAAAGCATGCGTCCGTGACCAAAATGGACATTAGCCTCCGAAATGAGACGCAGATACAGAGCTCCACATGAGGTTATTAATTAGCAAATAAATATTTGAAACGTAAGCATTAGGTGATCAGGTTACATTGTAACCCCGTGGCCTAACAACACGCTGCGTGACGAGATTTAGTTCTTTTTCCTTACTTGTATGTCGCTTTGGATAAAAGCATCAGCTAAATAACTAAATCTAATTGTAAAATGTAACAGAAAAACAAAATTAATTTTAGCTTTTATTAACTTGTAAACATTGACCAGTGAAAATGTTTACAGCATTACAGCATTCAGATTTAGTCATAGAAGCCCAAGCATACTTGCTTGATGACTGAAAGCCAATGAAATGTATTCTTGTTTGTCACATGGCATTTCATACACTGTAAAAAGTGATTATTTACTTTACTTAAATGAGTAAACCCGTAGCCTTAAAAGCGACAAGTTGACAAGACTTTAAATAAGTAAGTAAACCCAACGTAGCTTGGACCTGTTAAGTTGATTTAACTTAATTTTGTATATTTATGCATTTACTTTTTTAAGTCGGGTCAACTAATCCTTTTAAAAGCAACACGTTTACTCACTTATTTTAGGTGAAGTCAACTAATCATTTTTTTACAGTGTATCCCCTGATCAAAGTTTATATACTGTAAAAAAAAAAGTGCTGGGTTCCTCACAATTCCTTCATGTTGTCCCAACACAAATCAATTAAGTTAATCGTTTTTACAAATGAAATGGATTGAACATGAAACAAGTTTGTTAACTTGTCCTGAAATAAACTTGAGAATTGGGTTATTTCAACTCATTTTAAATAAGCAGTTTGAACAAGCAGCTATTTCCCAGTACTGGGTTGCAGCTGGAAGGGCATCCGCTGTGTAAATCATATGCTGAATAAGTTGGCGGTTCATTCCGCAGTGGTGACCCCTGATAAATAAAGGGACTAAGCCCAAGGAAAATAAATGAATGAAAAAACAGCTAAAGTAATAGTAGTACTCATTTTTGCTGGGCGCTGTATGTGTGACAGTTCAATACATCTTGATGGGCAATTTGTCAGATGGCAGCAAGGCTTCCAAATGCAGCGTTTTGACTGGCTATTAAGGCTGTCACTCATTTATCTGTCATAAAGTAAAAAAACAACACATTTCCACAGACACCAACATTCCCCAGCGCTGCACAAACAGAAATGCTTTTTTTCTCCCGTCTATGGCGGAGGGATGGGATTTCTCTGTGGTGTGACCTAAATTTTTCACGATTGTAATCTAAATGGGAAGGGACGAACCCCAGGGCTTGTGAAAGCGATCGCATGGCCTCCTGAACTGGGCCTGCAGTCTGCGAGGAAACACTCTCGTTAAACTGCCACTTCCAATCAGGACTTTGACCACGACGGCGATCATTGAGGGAGGGAAGGGGCTGGAAAAAGACGTCTCTCGCTCCTGAACTCGATCTAGGATTTACTCCCTAGACGTGCGTTTGGTGGCGTTATGTCACACGAGCCCCAATACCGAGAAAGTCTGGATTGCTGAGCTTGAGTTGAACCACGGCCAACTTTAATTTAACACTGTTACCCCAACCAGGCATTGAGTGTTATTTAGATTTTATCTCCACCGTTTTGAGTGACTGATGGTCCAGTTTTAAGCCACGTAACAATTTCCACATCCAAAACCAAAACCGTTTAGTGCCGAATAAATGCAGCTTTGACATATTCACTCATTCATTCATTCATTTTCTTTTCGGCTTAGTTCCTTTATTAATCTGGGGTCGCCACAGCGGAATGAACCGCCAACTTATCCAGCATATGTTTTTACGCAGCGGATGCCCTTCCAGCCGCTACCCATCACTGGGAAACATTCATATTCATTCATGCACACACTCATTCATTCACACACTTACACTACCGACAATTTAGCTTACCCAATTCACCTATAGCGGATGTCTTTGGACTGTGGGGGAAACCGGAGCACCCGGAGGAAACCCTCATATATACAGCGCTCAGCATATATGAGTACACCCCCCACAAATCTCTCTCTTTAAATGAGTATTTTCTACAGGAAGCTTTACAATATTATATTTGTGCATATACATTAGATTAGTCAGTACTGAAGCCAAATCTGGAGCTAATCTAACTAAATAACTTACAATAATGGTTCAAAAATTAGTAGCCCAAATGTATATGTCAGGGAAAAATATTAAATAACATTTTCAAAAATAGCAAAGATCAAGAGAAACAAAAAATATAGACAATTTTGTTAAAATGTTGTAGTTTGTAATTTTTTTATGCAATATTTCACATGAATTTAAATTTATTATCTATACATTATTTATACAAACTATATTTATTTATTTATTTATTTATTTATTTATTTATTTATTTATTTATTTATTTATGTATATGGTCGACTATTTTATTTTATTTTATTTTATTTTAACCTGCGATATGGCCGTCATTTGCGATCTCCAGCAGTTGATCTTCTATCTGCACAGACATTCTGGATTCACCTGATTTGTTGACAAATGGGCTGCGGATCCATTCCTTGGCAGTTCATGGGTCCTTCACTGGGCCTTTTCCACTTCGCAAAGAAACTTTCCAAAGACGTCTGTTTCTTACTCATTTTGCTGCTTGTGGGTTACATTTTGGCACTCAATAGACCGAGATATAGCCGAGAGAATACGGTCATTTTTCTAAAGTAAAAGATTGTTCAAAATAAAAGATCGTTCAGACTCAGATCATAAATAAAACGGAAATAAATAATGATTTCTTGTGCGGCCTGGTACCAATTGATCCATGGACCGGTACCGGTGCCATGTGAAATCGAGTCCTCTCATGAGAATTGGGTCCGCCTATAGGACCCTGATTGATCCTATTGTTTCACTGGAGTTGTTATAGGTATAGTTTGTAGCACCTGATTATAAAGTCCAGTATTACAACTATTAATTTTGTGAAATTTCGTTATTCATTCATTCATTCATTCATTCATTCATTTTCTTTTCGGCTTAGTCCCTTTATTAATCTGGGGTCACCACAGCGGAATGAATTGCCAACTTATCCAGCATATGTTCTACGCAGCGGATACCCTTCCAGCTGCAACCCATCACTGGGAAACATCCATACACACCCATTCACACTCATACACTATGGACAATTTAGCTTACCCAATTCACCTATAGAGCATGTCTTTGGACTGTTGGGGAAACCGGAGCACCCGGAGGAAACCCACGCAAACACGGGGAGAACATGCAAACTCCACACAGAAACGTCAACTGACCCAGCCGGGCCTCGAACCAGCGACCTTCTTGCTGTGAGGCGATTGTGCTACCCACTGCGCCCCATCGCGTTATAATATATATAATTTAAAAAGCGTAATAATGACCATTTCATTTCACCATTACAATGACATTTAAAAGCGTTATATAGACCCTTTCATATACTGATGTATAATTACTAAAACTGTTCATACTGTTTAGTTAGCCTATATGCTAGCATAATCACACAACTACCGTTAGCCTCCTAGCTACAACAAGCTAACGAAGCTCTGATTAGCCACACAACAAGGTATCAAAATAATAGGTTTTAGTCAGGCATTGTCTGTCATTTTAGTCAGACGACCCCTTGGGGTCCTAAGCGGACTCGATTCCAGGGGGGACTCGATTTTTCACCACACCGATCCACAGCCTTGGGGAGTTGGGGACCACTGCAGTAATATAAAACACTAACCCAAACAAAATATCACTTAAAACTATTACAAATGTTAATAAAAGTCGCTTTTTAAAAACTTTTCAAGGTTAAAAGTTGTTGGAAGAAAGATCAAGGTCTCATAATGCAATTCAAAAGCATAAATAAATGGGGAAAAATAAAAACATGTATGTAAAACTGCTAACTTCTGGATATTTTTTACAGTGTATGTGCCTTGTGTCACGTCATACATTCACTCTTCTTAATTACGAATGCCAAAGATGTGCCAGTCTCAAAAGCTGCGTGAAGCTCTCTTAAAGACTCATTCATCATGGCTGAAACGGTCATCCTTCGTTTCAGAATAAACAGGCTGTCGTTTTTAATGCATTCATTCATGGGTGGCCACCCCTGCCCACCCAAACAGCCCATTGGAAGGTCTGGAGAGGTAATTTTCTTTAATAACATACCGTCGTAGTTTGAACATGGTTATTAAAAACCACCACTATTCTGAGCTGGAGGGGTTTTGTGCCAGCCGACAGTCCTCTGCCAGTCCTGAACTAATTCCTCTGGAAGGAAAAATTGCTGAGCCACATTTATGACTGAGCATTTTTTTACAGAGTGAGACTGACACAGTATGGCTCCCTAAAATAACGGTTATTATTGTTAATTTGTTGTAAACGTAAGTATTAAAGTGGCATTGCAGATCAGCACAATTACTATAGTCTAGACGATTTGTATTATTTAATTATTCTCAGAATGGCAACCATTGGTCAGATATTTTTCTTGTATGGTGAATGTATTTGATCATGAAATCAGGGTGAAAAAAAATCGTTTTATAATTAGAATATAATTTATATAATTTATAATATATAGGAATTTTGTATTTAATGTGTAGTTTTAACATTATTATTATTATTATTATTATTATTATTATTATTATTATTATTATTGTTATTATTATTATAATGTTCAAGTTAGCGTCAAAGTTGATCTGGTTTACTCAGTAATGATACGTGTGTTTATGCATGTAGAGGTATGCATAATAATATTTAAAAAGGATCACTGTTGATGGAATGTTAGGTTGGAATTTTTAATAGCAGATCTATTTTTATTTGTTTATATGTATTTATGGGCAGCACTGTGGCGCAGTGGGTAGCACGATTGCCTCACAGCAAGAAGGTCGCTGGTTCGAGCCTCGGCTGGGCCAGTTGGACCCACAAGTCCAAAGACATGCAGTATAGGTGAATTGGGTAAGCTAAATTGTCTGTAGTGTACGTGTGTGAATGAGTGTGTGTGGATGTTTCCCAGTGATGGGTTGCAGCTGGAAGGGCATCCGCTGCGTAAAACATATGCTGGATAAGTTGGCAGTTCATTCTGCTGTGGCGACCCCAGATTAATAAAGGGACTAAGCCGAAAAAGAAAATGGAATGAAAATGAAAATATGTATTTATTTATTTATTTATGATTTTAGTAAAAAGAACTCAAATAAATAACAATAAATAAATAAATTAATCAATTAAACAGAATAAATATACATTAAACAGAAATAAAATAAACTTGCCTACCATATAAATAATTAAATGAATTAATGTATAAATAAATAATAAATTAATTACTAAAACAAATAAAATTAATAATTATATTTATTAAATAAATTAATAGGGCCTCACGGTGGCACAGTGGGTAGCACGTTCGCCTCACAGCAAGAGGGTCGCTGGTTCGAGCCTCGGCTGGGTCAGTTGGCGTTTCTGTGTGGAGTTTGCATGTTCTCCCCGTGTTGGCGTGGGTTTCCTCCGGGTGCTCCGGTTTCCCCCACAAGTCCAAAGACATGCGGTACAAGTGAATTGGATAAGCTAAATTGTCCGTAGTGTATGTGTGTGAATGGGTGTGGATGTTTCCCAGTGATGGGTTGCAGCTGGAAGGGCATCCGCTGCGTAAAACATATGCTGGATAAGTTGGCGGTTCATTCCGCTGTGGCGACCCCAGATTAATAAAGGAACTAAGCCGAAAAGAAAATGAATGAATGAATGAAATAAATTAATATATATTATTTATATGGTAGACAAGTTTATTTCATTTGTGTTTAATTATTCAAATTTGTATTTAATATTAGGTTTTAGTTTTATTATGGCCTTTCTAGAAGCTAAATATACATTGTTCGGAAGCAAATATGACATGTATCTCACTGTTTAATCGTTATATACTTTCATCAGTTAATTGCAAGCTCAGGCTTCTGTCTCAGTTTTGCGGTGATGTTTTTACAGTCCAGCAGCAGAAATATAATAAACAACTCTCTGTTACCTCTAAATGATTAGTCCAGGAGTGAGGAACATTTAGCAGAGACAGCTCTAGTAAACCAAAGCTCTCCAAACGAATATTAGCACAACCAGGGTGTGGATGCCCTCGACGAAACAAACCATGAAAGGCAGGAAAACCTGTTTATTATCAATTACATGCAAAATATGCAGCTGTCAGTAACTCTTATTGCTGTTATGAATTATTGACGGCTTAACGGCATATAATAAGCATTTGGAAAATGTTGCATTTGCATCGTAATATAGACAACGTCCTATAGTGGTTAGCACTGTCGCCTCACAGGACAATGAATGAATGACATTAACACTGACATTTTGTTGAAAGATTACAAACATTCATCGCAATAATAAACTAAAAAATTATAATAATAAACAGGAAAAACCTGTTTATTATCAGTTAAATGCAAAATAGGCAGCTGTCACTAACTCTTATTGCTGTTATTAATTATTGCCGGCTTAACTGCATGTAATAAGCATCTGGAAAAGCATCCGTAATATAGCCAACATCCTGCTTCATTTAAACTTCAGATTTGACATGTATTGTGCGTAATTTAGATGCTGGACATTATTGCAATGAATGTTTGTAATCTTTCAACAAAATGTCAGTGTTAATGTTAACAGATAACCATTTAAGTCATTATTTAATGGTTCCGTTTTAGATTATCTAACATCTTGCTAAAAAGTAAAAGCGATAGTTCACCCAATTGTTTTATTCTGTCATCATTTAAGGCAAGGCAAGGCAAGGCAAGTTTATTTATATAGCACATTTCAAACACAATGGTAATGCAAAGTGCTTCAAAAAAACAAGGATAAAAGAAACATAAAATACAAGTATACTTACTTACTTACTCCCAGGGCCATTTATATCGAAGCCGATATAAGATATTTAGCCGCACCATATTGGTGTTTCATAACATCTAGTTTTTATAAGGTGAGTAGTTTGCTCAATGCTCAACCCCCAATCTGGAGGACCAAAACATACCCAATTCACCTACATCACATGTCTTTGGACAGTAGGGGAAACCGGAGCACCCGGAGAAAGCCCACGCCAAAACGGGGAGAACATACAAACTCCACACAGAAATGCCAACTGACCCAGCCGGGGCTCGAACCAGTGGCCTTATTGCTGTGAGGCGATAGCGATACCCACTGCGCCACTGTGTCGTCACTAAAATACAAGTATAAGAAATAAAAACAATAAAGATTAAAAATGATTAAAAACAGATTAAAATGTGTTAACATTTATTTATTCATTCATTCATTCATTTTCTTTATGGATGGGAAACATCCATACACACCCATTCACACACATACACTACGGACAATTTAGCTTACCCAATTCACCTATACCGCATGTCTTTGGACTTGTGGGGGAAACCGGAGCACCCGGAGGAAACCCAACCCAACACAGGGAAAACATGCAAACTCCACACAGAAATGCCAACTGACCCAGCCGAGGCTCGAACCAGCGACTTTCTTGCTGTGAGGTGATCATGCTACCCACTGCACCACCGTGAGGCCAACATTTATTTACTTTTACATAATTTCAAGAGTTCACACTTAGCTGATGATTGAAAAGTAAGCGTATTTGGCATGCTGTCCCGGGAGAGAGCCCTGAGCTCAGAATATCCTTGAGCCCGGGGCTCCCTCCTGTTTGAGGGCGAGAGGGGAGTTTGAGCTCAGGTAGGTCTCGAGAACTCCCCTGCTGTGAACGTTCTTGAGATATGTCTTAAGATGTTATTTTTTGAGAAGTCAATTTACTTATGGTGAATGTCTTTGGACGGTGGGAGGAAACCGGGAAGCCCGGGGAAAACCCACGCGAGCACGGGGAGAACATACAAACTCCGCACAGAAACGCCAACCGGCCCAGCGAGGGGAAAAGTCGGTGGTGTTCTTGCTGTGAGGCAACAGTGCTAGTCACTGGGCCGCCGTGCCGCCCAGTTAGAAGAAAGGAAGGAGTAGGGGTGGAAGGGGGGAATCTTCAAGACGAAGATGTCTAGAGTGAAAAACTCTGGTTATTTATAGTGTGTCTGATTGGTGCAATAAGCGGAGCTGATGCGATGCCAGCTGCGTTCAATCCTAATCACGTGATCCTCTCGAAATTAGTTTATAACTAAACCACACTTCAAGAGTTCACACTTAGCTGATGATTGAAAAGTAAGCGTATTTGGCATGCTGTCCCGGGAGAGAGCCCTGAGCTCAGAATATCCTTGAGCCCGGGGCTCCCTCCCGTTTGAGGGCGAGAGGGGAGTTTGAGCTCAGGTAGGTCTCGAGAACTCCCCAAAATGCTTTTAACTCGGGACAGCAGCCGCGTATTGAAAAAACCCCCCAAAAGGCAAGTTCAATGCTATATCCGGCTGCTGGATATAAATTGAAAGGTGGAAAAAAGGGGGCGAAGTTTGAAAGCAGGCTCTTGGAAGAGACGGAGAATGAGGGCTGTGATGACTCCGTGGGAGTACGTTTTTGGGAGTGATGGCCTATATGGAAGGAAGAGAGAGTAGCGGAAGAATTTGCCGCTAGAAGAGAGGAAAAATTTAGCGGAGGAACTCGACGCTGAAGGAAGGAAAAAGTAGCGGAGCAGCCCGACGCTGGAAAGGGGTAGGGGGTTAGAGGGGGGGGGGGGGGAGGGGGGGGGGGGGGGGGGGGGGGGATTGAGGAAAGAGCGGAAGCATTCGACGCTGGAAGGAAGGGAATGAGGTGCGGAGGAACTCAACGCTAGAAAATATAGGACGGGAGAGCGGAGGAACTCGACGCTGGAAAAGCAAAGAGGAAGGTATATTGGCCTGGGCGGGTGGAGGCTTAGGGATTGACTCCGGGGGAGTCAGAGCTCTGGGGACGACTCCGTGGGAGTTAGAGCTGTAGAATTGAACTCCTACAGGAGTCTGGGGGAGGGGCGGTGGAGACTCCAGTGGGAGGTGAAGTGACAGACTCTGGAAGAGTCGCAGCTGATTAAGGAAGGAAGAAGAGTAGAGGAAGTCAACGTTAGAAAAAAGGGGGAGAGTAGCGGAGAAACTCAACGCTGAAAGAGAAAGGTAGCGGAGAAACTCGACGCTGGAAAGGGGTAGGGAGTTAGAGGTGAGGGGGGGTTGAGAAAAGAGCGGAAGCATTCGACGCTGGAAGGAAGGGAAAGAGATGCGGAGGAACTCGACGCTGGAAAATAGAGAACGGGAGAAGCGGAGGAACTCGACGCTTGAAAAATGAAGAGAAAGATAAGTTTGCTAGGCGGGGGCTTAGGGATTGACTCCGGGGGAGTCAGAGCTCTGGGGACGACTCCGTGGGAGTTAGAGCTATGGGATTGAACTCCTACAGGAGTCTGGGGGAGGGGCGGTGTAGACTCCTGTGGGAGGTGGACGTGACAGACTCTGGAAGAGTCGCAGCTGTTTATGGGGGGAAGGAGTGATGGCCTATGTGGAAAGAAGAGAGAGTAGCGGCAGAATTCGGCGCTAGAAGGAGAGGAAAATTTAGCGGAATGACTCGACGCTGAAGGAAGGAAAAATTAGCGGAGCGAATCGACGCTAGGAAGGGGGTTAGGAGTTGGAGGTGGGGAGGGGAAAGAGCTGGAGGAGGGGGGGATTGAGGAAAGAGCGGATGCGTTCGACGCTGGAAGGAAGGAAAGAGGTGCGGAGGAACTCAACGCTAGAAATATAGGACGGGAGAAGCGGAGAAACTTGAACGCTGGAAAAAGCAAAGAGGAGGTATATTGGCCGGGGCGGTTGGGTGCTTAGGGATTGACTCCGGGGGAGTCAGAGCTCTTTGGGCGACTCCGTGGGAGTTAGAGCTGTAGAATTGAACTCCTACGAGAGTCTGGGGGAGGGGCGGTGGAGACTCCTGTAGGAGGTGACGTGACAGACTCTAGAGGAGTCGCGGCTGGAATATAGGAGGAGGAAGATGGATGAAAAGTCTACGTTAGAAAAAGGGGGAAAGTAGCGGAAAAACTCAACGCTGAAAAAGACAAAGTAGCGGAGAAACTCGACGCTGAAAGGGGTAGGGAGTTTGGGGGAGGGGAAGCTGGGAGAAGAATGGGATGGAGGAAAGAGCGGATGCATTCGCCGCTTGAAGGAAGGGAAGAGATGCGGAGAAACTCGACGCTGGGAAAGGGAGGAAAGGAGGTGCGGAGGAACTCGACGCTGGAAGTAGCAAAAGAAGGAAATATCCAGGAATGGAGAGGGTGGGGAGAGATGGGGAGCAGCCTGGGAATGACTTAAATTGACTCCGTGAGAGTCGAGCTCTTGGACACTCCGGGGGAGATGAGCTGTGAGGGGTAAGAGTGTAGGGGGGGAAAAAGCGGAGTATAGCTCGCGCTATGACGTGCAAAGAGAGGGAGGAGTTAGAGCCAGTCGGTGCTGGAAATGAGAGAAAGTAGCCAGTAATTTAATGATAGAGGGAAGGAGGAGAAGAAGGGTTGGCAGAGTCATGCTCGTGCCCTTGAGATCTGGATGATGGATGTCGTCTGGTGAGAGACATCTGGGCTTCCTTAAGGTGGTACTGGCTGAGTCGGATGTAGGTTTTGAAAGCGTCTGATGACCAGCGGCCGAGGGTTTGTATTTCGTTTTGGGGTAGCCCGTTGTGGGCTGCAGTAGTGGCTGCTCCGATTCTAAAGGAGTGACTGGAGTATGACTCGGGGGGGAAGCCAGATATGCTAAGTATTGTTTTGAGATGTTTTTGAAACCAAAAGCGTGTAACTGGACGGTTAGCGTCGTCAGTGAAAGTGGAGAGTAAGGGTTGGGATCCTGGGATTTCCTGAGCTGGAGAAATGCTAGGAGGGTTTGGAAAGGGTGTGTGGGGGATGGAAGGTCGAATATGAAGATGGAGTGACCTTTGCGTGTTTGGTCTGTTTTACTTTGCTTGATGAAGAAAGAAATGGTTTCTTTATCCTGCAAAGTTAGGTCGGAGATAGTGGGGTGGATGTAGGGGTTGAATTGGGATGTGATGGCAATTTCGGAACATCTGAGGAAACCGAAAAAAGCTAGGGTAAACATGGCGTCGAGGGTGCGGGCAGTGTGTAATGACTGATAGCCTTTGCGAAGGGAGTAAATGCATTTGGAGAGAATGTTGAGTGTGATTGGTAGTCTGGAATCGGGGGGGGAGGGATGGGTTTTCTGTATGCCTTTGATGAGGAGTGTGGTTTGTGAATTGGATATGGCGTCTGAAGGGGATCCGTGAATTATTTTGTGAAAAAATTGGATCCCGCTTAGGTAGCTTCTGATGGAGCTAGCTTGGATGTGTTTGGGGACGTGAAGATGGGAAATAAATGATGTGATGTTGAGGAGGGAAAAGTCAGGGAAGGGTGTTTTGTATAAACTGTGGAAGTGTTTGAAAGTGTTCCAGGCTGTGAGGTATGACTGGAGGGTTCTGGGGGCTACTGCTTGTAGGATGAGAGACATTGAAATTTGGCTGAGGTGGTGTAGGGGGTGGTTTACGGGAATAACATTTCTAAATAGGGAGGTACAGGTGTTGGATGAGGGTCTGCTTCCGGAGCCAATAGTTGAAATTTCTGAAAAGAGAAACGAGAGAGAGAGTCAGCAATTGCATTTTTTACAGCCTGGTACATGTTTAGCAGTCAATAAAAATTGTTTTTTGGCTGTTGTCCAGACTAGGCGTCTTAGTAGTGGCATGGGTGGCGGGGAGTGGGAGCGCCCTTTATTAATGCATTGCACTGTAGCTTCGTTGTACTAGGATGCTAGAAGCGGACCATTCGTCCCCCCACAGAATGGCCGCGGCGACAACGGGGTATAATTCGAATAGAGCTGAAGAGTGTTGGATTTTTGAGATATTGAGCATTTGGGGGCCATGTGGAAGTGAACCAATGCCCTTGGTAAGATCCCCCGAAGCCGACGGAGGGTGCGGCATCTGTGAATAGACTGATGTCTATTGGGGATGAATTAGGTTGCTATAGCAAAAGGAACAGCCGTTTCATTGCTTAAGGAAAGATGTCCATAAGCTGAGTTTGTTGCGACTGGGGTTGCTAAGAAGAACGGGTCTTCTAAGTCGTATACGGATGTGGAGAGCTGGAGAGGGCGAGTAATGGATGGGCGACCTCGGGGGATGATTCGTGTGGCGAATTTTAGGTGCCCGAGGATGGAGAGGGGTTCACGTTTGTGTTTTCTTGTTCTCGGAGTAGATTAGCGAAAGGGAAATAATGCGATTGATTTCTCTTTCTTTTATAAGGGTCTAGTTTATACCCTTAATTTTAATAGAAGTGCTAGATTCGGAGATTTCTCTTCTGTGGGAGGAATTCCGAGGTTGGCGAAAACCTTTTGGGTGGTCGCTGGTAATTTGGCAGGTGGCGAAAACAAAGGGGGAGATAATAAACCATCTAGTGGTGGAATAGGTACGGAACTCCGTATGTGTTAGATAAAATCAAGCGTATGCGTCTGAATAAGTCGGGCTGCAAGGTAGAGTTGCAAGCGCCATTGGATGCCGAAAAGATGCCAGTAATTAATGTCTGTAATGGTTTAAAATGCAGATATTATGTCGATTGTTTCGAGCTGAGCGTTACTTCCAGCTATTTAAATGAGGGAGATACTTGATGTATGTCAAGGTAATGGAGCAAAATTCATCTGGCTGAATGATGCTGTTAAGCTGGGGAAGGCGGAGTTATGCGGGGATGATAGATGGATGATCGGGCATTTGCCAGGAATTTGCGAGTAGCGATACCCATTGGCTAATGCGTGAACGCTAAACGGTGGAGCAGAGAATGGACAGATCATGTAATTATTATCTGATTCTGTGGTCGCTGATTGTAGATTGGGACAGGAAGGAAGTCCTGAAACGCCATGTTGGAATCCGTGAGTTAGGCCTGGAATGAGAAATTCAGAAGGGTTAGTATCAGGGTGAGAACGTAGTTCTTAAGCCAGGTGAGGAACGTTAACTGGAGACAACAAATAATAATAATTTTTTTTTTTTTTTTTTTTTTTTTTTTTTTT
>CAIGQW010054176.1:11125635-11143948 GCA_903798125.1 Danio choprae
CAAAGACATGCGGTATAGGTGAATTGGGTAAGCTAAAATGTCCGTAGTGTATGAGTGTGAATGGGTGTGTATGGATGTTTCCCAGAGATGGGTTGCAGCTGGAAGGGCATCCGCTGCGTAAAACATATGCTGGATAAGTTGGCGGTTCATTCCGCTGTGGTGACCCCAGATTAATAAAGGGACTAAGCCGAAATGAAAATGAATGAATGAATATATATAAATATGTATCTCATGTACAAAATTAAAATTATTAGAAATTGTTTATATTAATACATTTAATCATGCTTCTTTACATTGTAAACAAATGCTGCATTGTACACAATCGATTTGTGTTGGGACAACAAGAAGGAATTAAGTGAACTCATTAGTTTTTACAAATTGGATTGAAAAGTAGATTGAACATGAAATAATGAAACTTGTCCCAAAAACCCTCAAGAAATGTGTTGCTTCAGCTTATTTAATATAAGTAGTTTGAACAAACAGCAAACATATTTTTTTGAGTGTATGCTGACATTTATGAAAGACCCTCTAGTGTTGATAGAGAGGGAACAATCTAGAACCCATATGTGACAATCCTCCCTCCACTGGATAAACAGAGCAACATCAGTTACTGTTGTGTGCATTCAGTCGTTAATGGATACGTTAAAAACGACATACGCAAACACGCCAGCATAATAGCGTTCCTCCCCGAAGAGCCCTGCCGTGTGTACTTCCCAAACGCTTTTTGGCTTATACTGTGTGATTTCCCAAGGCCGAAGTGAATGTGTAACATCTGATTTTAATTGTCGGCATTGTTCCTGGAGAAAGACCCCCATAGCAGCCACCCATACCATCCTTTAGACAAAAGAAGAAGAAAAAACCTCACACTGCACTGCAAAACTTGCAATCTAAAGTTTGGAAAAAAGAAAATATGACTTGATTGCTGCCATAAAAGAAAAGAAACCGGTATAATATAAAACATATTGCACAGTAAATTAAAAATCTTATTTTAATATTTTTAATAGGTCTAAATAAATGTAATCTCATTTTCATTCATTCATTCATTTTCTTTTCGGCTTAGTCCCTTTATTAATCTGGGGTCGCCACAGCGGAATGAACCGCCAACTTATCCAGCATATGTTTTACACAGCAGATGCTCTTCCAGCTGCAACCCATCTCTGGGAAACATCCATACACACATTCATTCACACTCATACACTACGGACAATTTAGCTTACCCAATTCACCTATACCGCATGTCTTTGGATTTGTGGGGGAAACCGGAGCACCCAGAGGAAACCCACAACAACACAGGGAGAACATGCAAACCCCACACAGAAATGCCAACTGACCCAGCCGAGGCTTGAACCAGCGATCAGCAACCTTCTTGCTGTGAGGCGAACGTGCTACCCACTGCGCCACTGTGAGGCCCTTATTTATCTATTATTATTGTAATATTTTACGGATTCTTTTTTAAAGATTTTTTTCTAGAATTGTTATTTGTTTACTTATTTTAATTTTAATATTTTAACGATTATGTTTTAAAGGTTTATTTATTTAGTTATTCATTTGTTTGTTTGTTTGTTTATTTGTTTATTCATTTACTTATTTATTTTTATATATTTTAAGGATTAGTTTTTTTTAATTTACAGATTTCTTTATTTTTTGTTTGTTTATTTGTTTATTTACTTATTTATATTTAGTTTTAATATTTTTAGGGATTCTTTTTTATTTTTAAAGATTTATTTATTTACTTATTTATTTGTTTGTTTGTTTATTTACTTATTTTTATTTTATTTTATATTTTTAAGGATTCTTTTTTTATTTTTAAGATTTATTTATTTGTTTGTTTATTTGTTTATTTATTTACTTATTTTATTTTAATATTTTTAAGGATTCTTTTTTTAAGAATTTTTAAAGATTTATTTATTTATTGCTAGCTTTAGTACGTTTCTGGCATGTTTCAAGAAGAGTTTTTTGCAGTGTGAAAGACAGAGTGTGTGCATGTGTGAGTGTTTACGTGTGTGTTTGGTATCCTTAACTGCGACACTTCTCATTTTAGGAAAAATAAAGTTGAACATCAGCTTTAATGCTGTAATCTAGAGTGGGCCTTTCTTCTGGCGCAGGACGTTTTAAATTAACATCTCTCAGTGAGGAGGAATTGCTCTCGCCTTTGTGAGAGAGGAAAGATAATCTCGGCCGGTGGCAAAGTGCCCAAAGTTAGGCTTCGTGGGAAGTCCAGACTCCCTTCCCCGACATCTGCCAGCGAGTGCCTTCAACGACACCTCACTGTCTCCAGCAAACCTCTTCCAAGAACACAGCAAGAAATATATCTGCATTTGTTACTTGAAGGACGTATTTGTACCTGATGTGAGACTGATCGCTGTTTTCATTGGCGTAACAGAGTGTATTCAGGCTTGTTCGGTTATATTCATATATATATATATACTACATTGCATGAAAAAGTTGTCAACTAATTATTGCAGAATGTTTAATTCAGTGGCGATGTGGTGGCGCAGTGGGTAGCGCTATCGCCTCACAGCAAGAAGGTCGCTGGTTCGAGCCTCGGCTGGGTTAGTTGGCATTTCTGTGTGGAGTTTGCATGTTCCCCCTGTGTTTGTGTGGGTTTCCTCTAGGTGCTCTGGTTTCCCCCACAAGTCCAAATACATGCACTATAGGTAAATTGGGTAAGCTAAATTGTCCGTAGTGAATGAGTGTGTATGGGTGTTTCCCAGTGATGGGTTGCAGCTGGAAGCACATCCTCTGCATAAAACATATGCTGGATAAGTTGGCGGTTCATTCCGCTGTGGCGACCCCAGATTAATAATGGGACTAAGCTGAAAAGAAAATGAATGAATGAATGTTTAATTCAGTGCACCTTGATTCTTGTCCTACATACATTTTTTTAGAGTAAGCTGCAGAGTTTGTGTAATTACTGTAATAAAGTGTTAATAGCCTAGCTTTTGATGCCTAATTTTGTCATTTGTGTTTTACAGAATTCTCATGATAAAGGGGGAAACCTGGAAATATCACTTCTTTTAAAAGGCCTGGAGTCATTCCAGACCCAAAAAAATAAAAATCTTTTTATAAAATCTGCGTGTCTACTAAACCAGGCTCATTCTGAAAACGTACCCCTATATACATTTCTGGGGATTGCCAAATACATCCCAGGAGGTACGTTTTTTTTTTTTGCAGTTTTTGTTTTTGTGAATCTACCAGCCTTTTTGAGATCTTAAATTTCTCTCACGAGTACCATTCTCGCCTGCTGTTCTCGCGTAAATCCACCAGAGGCCGTTATTGACTGACTGACTGACTGACTGACTGACCGATCAACCGACCCACCCTCCTCCTTCCCTAAACCCAACCGATAGTGTTTTCAAAAGCATCAATTGACCCACGTTTTTGGCTTCTGTTTTTGTCTTACCCGCTTTCTGGAATCGGTCTTCACTAGACACGAACCCCGTCATCATAGTCAACTTCTCTCTGCGCCTCAAATCCTCTGAAGTACATGGTGAGCTACTGGGCAAACTGGTAACAGCGGAAAAGCCGTCCATAAGGAGGTAAGTGGTCAGCTGGTAAGCGCAACAAGGAATGTCGTCATACCGCCCTGTAGCGTTTGTTTTAAAGATGAAATGCAGCCATACGTTCCTCTAGCTACATAATTCGTAATCTCCAGAAATGTATATAGGGCTACATTTTCACAATGAGCCTGTGTTTGTGTCTACAGATCCACTAAGATACAATATTTTGTTAAAGGGAAAGTCCTTTCAAAAATTTAAATAACATATCCCGAAGAAGGCTAGGGATTAAAAGCACTCACCTAAAATTTAAATTTAAATTTTGCATAATAAATTTCCATAAATTTGGATTACACAGTTTAAACCTAATCGAATGAATAAATATAAATGTGATGCACGTTTATCAGTTTTATTTTTTGTTTGTTTGTCATGTATTGTAAGCGTAAACCAACACATTTAGAAAATATGACTGTTTAAATGAGTTTAAATAGATATCATTTATTTATTTGTTCCAACACAGGCTCATTGTGGATATGTACCCCTGTCTACATTTCTGGAAAGCGAAAATTATGTAGCCAGAGGTACGTATGGCTGCATTTCATCTTTAAAATGAACGCTACGGGGCGGTATGATGCTGCAGAAGTCTTATGCTTCTTTTCGTGCTACCAGCTGACCACTTATTTCCAGATGGACAGATTTTATTAGTCTTACCAGTTTTCCCAGTAACTCGCCACATATGTAGGCAGACTTGGGACATGGAGCGGAGTTGACCGCAATTAAAAAAAAAGTGTTTGAGTCCTGCGAAGAAGAAGCTTAAAATGTGGTGAAATTACACGCCCGCGACGACTTTTCTTTTTCTGGATTGCTTTTAAAACACATTATGGGTTGGGTTTAGGGACGGAGGTGGGTGGGTCAGTCGATCGGTCAGTCAGTTGACAGCAAGCTGGCCTTGTCAGCTGAAGTGTATATTGTGCCCTCTGGTGGATTTATGCGAGAAAAGGACACGCGAGACAAATTTGAGATCATCAAAAAGCATACACAGCAGCCTCTGGTAGGTTTGCAAAAACCAAAACTGCAACCTTTGGTTATGTATTTCGCTGTCCCCAGAAGTGTAGACCTGGGTATATATCCATAATAAGCCTGAGTTTATTTATTTATTTATTTATTGATCAATCAATTGAGTGCTCATATATTCCTGTTTACATCTGAGTATGACATAGATATGAATACACAAGTTTATTCATTTAGATTTTTATTTAAAAAATGTTGTAAAACACCAAAATCAGTCCTTCCAGGATTTTTCAGGTATAATTTATTTCATGTTTGCAGCCTAAAAAGATATTATAATCATACTTATGGCATTATCTTATCAAAAAATAGTTTTTGTTGATCTCAAAAACAGTTAAAGTTGTAAAATTCCGGAAGGACTGATAATGCAATTCTTAATTTGCACATGCAATGATCACTAACTTACATATTGCATTCAGAGTCCAAGAAACCTTAAACATGTTTATCAAATTTTTCCTGTAGCCATCTTTTGTTGACTCTTATCTGATATTTACATTGCTGACTTTCCAGTCGTTGAATGCAGAATTTCAGAGACAAACAAATTCAATTCCTCTCATTTCTCTCCTCATGCCCCCTTCAAGCCCAACACTTTTTCAACCTCTGAAACCATTAGTGAGAATTTATCACTGCTGAATCCTGCAATAAGTCACTCAGCAGGCTCCGACTTGCCAAGTCCTAAATTTCCTGACGTGTCGGGGCCTGAAGCAGCACAGAGGCCTGATAAAACTCTTCAATGATTCCTCTTTCCCAGAAAACACACTCAATGCAAGCAAGTGTTCTCCATATTCTGACTGGGCTTTGGTGTGTCTGTTGCGCTTTGCTGTCTCCCTCCCTCTATAGGGTGTTATAATGATGTCTCCTTGCCAGGCCAAATTAATACCGGTTAATTAGTGCCTGACTTGCTGCTAACAAGGTTTTTGTTCGGGCTGCTCTCGACACTAAATGCCGGTTTTAAACTGTAGACACTGCCAAGTCACACTGCCAGGAAGCAGGAAATGGATCAGGTCTTCGTGTCACCATAAAGCAACAGTGGGATGGTTCCCAGGGCCACACTGGTCTGAAATGACATCACCTCCGAAAACACACCGATAAGAAGAACAGCAACAAGAAGAAATGGTGAAAGAGCATTGCATGCATGCATGCGATTGAGAAAAATCCCTTTATTTTGCAAACTGTGCTTCCCAGCAGACAAATTTCAAAAATGCAAATAGTTTTGATGTCAATTGACTTAAAATGTCAAATGGACTTCAAACATTGGCGTCAAACGACACAAAAAATGCAACTCGATTTGATGTCAATTGACTACCTTGACGTCAAAATGACATCAAATTGACATCTAAAATTGATGACAAAAATGCAAACCGATTTGATGTCATTTGACCACCTTTATGTCAACATTACATCAAATTTACATCTAACATGGCGTCAAAAAATACATCAAAAATGATAAACGATTTGATGTTAGGTTTCCCAGTGATGGGTTGCAGCTGAAAGGGCATCCGCTGCATAAAACATGCTGGATAATTTGGCGGTTCATTCCGCTGTGACGACCCCAGATTAAATGGAGTTAACTTGTTAACAAAGGTTCGGCGGCGGAACCACACCTCACTTTGTCTCCTTAACCAATCACCTACTTCCTAAAACTTATTTAAGGCAGACCAGCCCTGAAGCACTGTTCTTCTCATTATTTCGAACCCACCCTCCCTACCTCTATTTCCTTGCTTCCCATTCACAACCCTATAACCCTCTCTTCACTCCTAGGTTGAATCGGGGGGTCCAATCACTCTACAAAAGTAATACAGAGACGGTACCCCCACTCTGAGTCTCTGGGCATCATCGTAGGACGCCCGATCAACCTACCTACCTGTTCACTGTTTATCATCTTACTTCCCTTCCCCTTCATCCCACTGTTCTCTTACCATGCCCTTCATCCCTACATCCCTACAATAAAGTCTAGCGTGGTCCATGCTGGCGAATAAAGGGACTAAGCCGAAAAGAAAATGAATGAATGAATGATTTGATGTTAGTTGACAACCTTGATGTCAAAATGCAAAAATGCTAATTGATTTGATGTCAATTGACTATCTTGATGGCATCAAATTGACATCTAACATTGGCGTCAAAAAACATCTAAAATGCTATTTGATTTTGTCAATTGACTAACGATGTCAAGATTTTGGCGTCAAAAAACACCATGCAAATCGAGTTGATGTCAATTGACTACCTTGATGTCAAAGTAAAATCAAATTGACATCTAATATTGGTGACAAAAATGCAAACCGATTTGATGACATTTGACTACCTTTATGTCAAAATTACATCAAATTTACATCTAGCATTGACATTGGCGTCAAAAAACACGTCAAATATGCAAATCTATTTGATGTCAGTTGCTTAAAAATGCTATTTGATTTGATGTTAATTGACTAACGATGTCAAAATAACGTCAAATTGACTTCAAATATTGGTCAAAAAACACTTAAAAATGCAAATCGACTACCTTGATGTCAAAATGACATCAAATTGACATCTAAAATTGGTGACAAATATGCAAACCAATCTGATGTCTTTTGACTACCTTGATGGCAAAATGACATAAAATTTACATCTAACATTGGCGTCAAAAACACGTCAAAAATGCTAATTGATTTAATGTCAGTTGACAACCTTAATGGCCTCATAGTGGCGCAGTGGGTAGCACGTTCGCCTCACAGCAAGAAGGTCGCTGGTTCGAGCCCCGGCTGGGTCAGTTGGCGTTTCTGTGTGGAGTTTGCATGTTCTCCCTGTGTTGGCGTGGTGTGTTTCCTCCGGGTGCTCCGGTTTCCCCCACAAGTCCAAAGACATGCGGTACAGGTGAATTGGGTAGACTAAATTGTCCGTAGTGTATGAGTGTGAATGGGTGTGTATGGGTTGCAGCTGGAAGGGCATCCGCTGCGTAAAACATATGCTGGATAAGTTGGCGGTTCATTCCGCTGTGGCGACCCCAGATTGAATGAATGAATGAATGAATGACAACCTTAATGTCAAAATGCAATGCTAATTGATTTGATGTCAATAGACTATCTTGATGTCATCAAACGCTGGCATCAAAAATCACATAAAAAATGCAATTTTATGTTAATTAACTAACGTGCTCTAAAAGACATCCAAAAATGTGGCAACACTACAATAACAGTACATGAATAATGATGAATTATTATTAATGATTATTAATACAATTAATGATTATTAATATGTGAACTAAACATTATTTTATGATGAATTAATGATGAGTAAAGGTGCGCGCTAATCATGAACTAACTTTAATTACAACATGAGTCACATGCGTTCATGTGTGAGTAACGGCTACCTTAATTACTTGTTAGTACATGTTGTTAATTAATGTATTAATTAACATTTAACCTTAAGCTAGATGTAACCAACATGAACTCATGAGCTGTTAATGTATAATTATGTAACGACTTTACTTGGAGGGGCACCTCATCATGAACTCATCCTTAACTACTCATCAACTCTTGTGTTTAAACTGTTCATGTTGATGTTAACAAAACACTTTCCTATTGTTATTCAGTGTAAACGTACTAGCAATTGTGCATAAGGAGTTCATGAGTAGTTAAGTATGGGTTAATGATGATGTGCCCCTCCAAGTAAAGTCATGATATAATTATACATTAACATATCATGAGTTCATGATGGTTAAATTAAGCATAAACTACATTTATTAACAAACAATCATGTACTAACAAGTAAATAAGGTAGCTGTTATTCACACATGAACTCATGTGATTTATGGTGTAGTTAAAGTTAGTTCATGATTAGCGCATACATTAACTCATTATTAGTTCATAATAAAGTAATGCTTAGTTTACATATAAACATATCATTATTCATGTACTGTTATTGTAAAGCATTACCAAAAATGCTAATCAATTTTGTCATTTGACTACCTTGATGTCAAAATGCAGACATGCAAAAATGCTAATTGATTTGATATCAGTTGACTATCTAATCAAATTTACATCTAACATTAGCGTCAAAAAAACATGACAAAAAAATATATTACAGGAGTGTATAATGCAAAATTGGTTAGGTTTAGGAAACGGGGCGGGTGGGTCAGTCGATATCAAGCTGATATATTATGCACGACAACAAGCCAACTCTCTCACGGATGCACACAAGAAGGACGTTGAGGTCGACAGAAACATACACTGCGGCCTCTGGTGGATTTACGAGAAATGACACGAATGAGAAAAAGTGCCCCAGTAACGTATTTGAGATTGTCAAAAATGTACACGGTGCTCTCTAGTGGATTTGTGAAAACAAAAACTGCAAGCATATGTAGCCTAGTGTACATATTTCTTGGTTTCTCAAAAATGTAGCCCTGGGCACATAGTTCCAACACAGGCTCATTCTGAAAACGTAGTCCTGTACACATTTCTGGAGACTGCGAATTATGTGGCCAGAGGTACGTATGGTTGCGTTTCATTTTTTAAACGAACACTACAGGGCGGTATGACGCCGTTCCTTTTTGCGTTTACCAGCTGACCGCTTACCTCCGTATGGACGGCTTTCCCGCTGTAACCAGTTTGTCCCGTTAGCTCGACATGTACATCGGCGGACTTGAGACGCAGAGAGGAGTTGACCACGTTGACAGGGTTTGAGTCTGGTGAAGAACGGTTCCAGAAAGCAGGTAAGACAAAAACAGAATCCAAAAAATAAAATAAACAAATAAACAAGTAAATAACAGGGTGGCAATGTGATAAAATCTGAAAACGTGGTAAAAATCAGGCACCTGGGAGGGCTTTTCTTTTTCCTGGATTGCTTTTGAAAATTGTTGGTTGAGTTTAGGAAAGTGGGTGGGCGCTGGTCAATCAATAAAATTGGTTGGGTTCAGGGAAGGAGGAGGGTGGGTCAGTCGATAGGTTAGTCAGACGTTCAGTCAGTCAAACAGTCAGTCAACAGCGGCCTCTGGTGGGTTAACGTGAGAACGGCAGGCACGAATGGCACTAGCGAGAGAAATTTGAGATCTCAAGAAGCATACACAGCGGCTCCTGGTGGATTCGAGATAACAAAAACTGCAAAAAAACGTACCTCCTGGGTTTTCAGAATGAGCCTGGGATGCTTAATTCCAATGAGCCTAGGTTATATAGATAATATAGATAGTATTATAAACTATTTAAGCACTAATTTCTCAGGATTCTCAGGTCCCTCTGTTGTTTCAGCTAATTTACTGTAATTGAAATTATTTCATCAAATAATTTTTTTTAATTCTAAAAATTAGACCTTCATTGTAAGTGCATAGCTTTTCAAACATTTCAATGAACCACTTACTATGAACAATTCCTTTAATGGCTCTTTAATGATTACCTGAACGAGAAAGAATAGTTTGATTTTATAACATTTGTACATTTTCTTGTTTCATTTTTTCTGACTTCGCAAGCACCAGCACAATCCTTAGTGATGCACAACACCCGGCAGACACAACTCTCCTCAAACCCTTGACAAGAGGATGAGGATGATATTCCTCAAATTCCAGACCGAACTGCTGACACACGTAGATGAAAACAGCGCATCATGACACACGCGTTTCTTTTTCTGTTTTACACAAAAGAAGATATTTTGAAGTATGTTGGAAACCTGTAACCATTGACTTCCACTGTTATTGTTTTTCAAACGAACTTATTTAGCGTTCAACAGGAGAAAGAAACTCGAGTAGGTTTGTGAAAAGTGAAGGTTGAGTAAATCATGACTATCATTTTGGGTGAACTATCCCTTTAAGTAACTTTGCTTCTCAAGTAAATTTACCATGTTTTAAGAATATTTAGTTGTTCTGTAGAAAAATTTAAATACTATAGTTGGAAAATTAAAAACAAGACCTATCCCTATAAGTAAAATCTATATATTTCATATGCCAACATTTCCAAGTCAGATAAATGCAAAATGGCAACTACTGTTTTATTGACAAAGGTGCTTTCATGGCCTATAGGTTTTCTCCCAGATAAGATTTCTGCCTTTGTCAGATTTTTTATAGGTCAAATGCTGTGGTCTTGGCAGCGAGGTCTTGTACTGTATTCAATTTTGCTTGCCAGGTTCTGCAAAGTGTTTCCTCCTTGTAAAAGGTATGTGTGTGTGTGTGGTTAAGTTCCTTTTCTCTTCATCTGTCTTCTGCTAAGTTGAAAGTTTTACTCTCCCTGTGCTTTAAATAATTAGCCTATATACGCACATTAATCATTACAAGAATCGTATTTTATGATGTGTTGAATGTTGATTGACATATATTTTAAGTTGCACGCCAAACCAGCTAATAAGAGTATATATTTAATAATATTTTGGTAATATTCAAACTAAGTCATGTTTATTCTTGGTTATTTGATTGTTAAGAGAACATTCCAATAATTGTCTGAAAGCATAGGAGTGTAACTTACAATAACATTATATAAAATAAAGTTATACAATTAAACTCCTTGCTTGTGTAAGGATGTAGACCTATTTAGTGTGTGTTTTGTGACCTTGTTTTAGTGACTTTTCCCCCCCAAAAGTGAAGAAATTAAGTTGGGATAATAACAACCCAGGCTCATTCTGAAGACGTACATACCCCTGTATACATTTCTGGAGAGCGCCAAATACGTCCCAGGAGATACGATGTTTTTGCAGTTTTTGTTTTCGCAAATCCACCAGAGGTCGCTGTGTACGCTGTTTGAGATCTCAAATTTCTCTCGTGAGGGCCATTTACACCTGCTATTCTCGCGTAAATCCACCAGAGGTCAGACTGATCGACTGACCCACCCCCCTCCTTCCCTAAATCCAACCAATAGTGTTGTCAAAAGCAATCCAGAAAAAGAAAAGCCCTGATTTTTACCACGTATTCAGATTTTACCACATTGTCACCCTGTTATTTACTTGTTTATTTTATTTTTTGGCTTTTGTTTTTGTCTTACCTGCTTTCTGGAACCATTCTTTGCCGTTGTCATGGTCAACTCCTCTCTGCGTCTCAAGTCCACTGACGTACATGGCGAGCTACTGGGCAAACTGGTAACAGCGGGAAAGCCATCTGGAGGTAAGCGGTCAGCTGGTAAGTGTGAAAAGGAACGGCGTCATTCCGCCTTGTAGCGTTAGTTTTAAAGACAAAATGCAGCCATACGTACTTCTGGCTACATAATTTGCGATCTCCAGAAATGTATATAGGCCTACGTTTTCAGAATGAGCCTATGTTAGATAATAAGTTGGGTTGTGGAAATGAAGTGATAAAAAAAAACTTGATTTTCTCCAAAGAGAAATTGATTTTTAGCAATAAACGTTAAAGCTTTACAGACACAGCTACATGTATGATATTGTTAATGTTAATGTTGTCACATTTACTATCTGTGCAGAAAAAAACTACATTACCCACGATGCTGTGCAGAAAAGTCCACCAATCAGAGAGTTGCAGCAAGCAAAGTGCACCAAAAGTGATCTTTAGCTACACCCACTGTCATGAATCAAAGTGAGTCGTCCTTAAAATATTTCAATTTTTGCCTAAATGAACATAATTTTGCAGTAAACATTCATTTCAACTCATCAACCTTGAATAGTATATTTCAATAGATTAGCAATTAGCAATGCTCTAGAGCATAGATGTCAAAGTCAATTCCTGGAGGGCCGCAGCTCTGCACAGTTTTGCTCCAACCCTAATGAAACACAGCTGATGCAACTAATCAAGGTGTTCAAGATTCATTTGAACACCTCGATTGTTTGGATCAGCTGTGCAGATCAAACTGTGCAGAGCTGCGGCCCTCCAGGAATTGACTTTGACACCTATGTTCTAGAACACTGTAGTTCTTTCCCTCATTAAGTTCACAGTCTTGAACCTTTGTGTTTTTGTCTGACTCCCACATACTTAATTTTTTTAATCATAGTTTATAATGTGATTCTCGTCAAAGCTGGTCAGCTTGTTCATACTGTAGTTTATAAAGCTTTAATAAAGACATTATTAAAAATCCATATTGAGAAAATGAATGATAAAGATATTTCCCAAACCATCTCTTTTAAACAAAAGTGAACATGCACTATAATGCACTCTATTAAACATCATTCATTCATTCATTTTCTTTTCGGCTTAGTCCCTTTATTAATCTGGGGTCGCCACAGCAGAATGAACCGCCAACTTATCCAGCATATGTTTTTACGCAGCGGATGCCCTTCCAGCTGCAACCCATCACTGGGAAACATCCATACACACCCATTCACAACGGACAATTTAGCTTACCAAATTTACCTATGCTGCATGTCTATGGAGTTGTGGGGGAAACCGGAGCACCCAGAGGAAACCCACGCAAACACGGGGCAAACTCCACACAGAAACGCCAACTGACCCAGCCGGGGGTCAAACCAGCGACCTTCTTGCTGTGAGGCGATTGTGCTACCCACTGCGCTACCATGCTGCTTATTAAACATCAATAACTTTGAATGTTTGATTAGCATAACTGCAATAAAATTTGTTAATCATTTTCAGCAATCTTTGCTAAGAAGTATAAGACCGTTCCCTGTTAAATGGCCACAAAAAGAGTAGTTATTTTTTGCGATTGTATGCCATTATTCGCATCGAAACAAATTCCATCTTTAGCCATTCTGCATTGAGTGTTGATGAACACAAATCTTGGCTTTCCACCGTGATTTATTGCATTACACGGATACTTGCCACCGTGACAGTTCCTATGCAAGAGCATCAAATGCAAGAATGCAGAGCGTTCAGGCTGGCTTGCTTCTTCATAAACACCCATTAGAGCACATTTCACATTCTGACGTTGGTGCTTTCCTTTTACTCATTTCTCTTTTTTTTTTTACAAGGCCATGCCCAAGGTTATTTTAGTAAATGAAAAGTAAACCTAAGACTAAAACAGTGTTGTTAACTGAAATTAAAAAAAGAAAAAATCACAGTAAAAGAAAACTAAAATGGCGCGTCAAAACACAAACTAATTTTTAAATGATGCTTTTTACATCTGCCGTTGTTGTGCACGATCACATTGACGGCCTTTGTTTAGTTACGAGCAGTGTTGGGCATGTTCCTTTAAAAAAGTAATTAGTTATAGCTACTAGTTACTTCTCACAAATAGTGAGATTATAAAAGTAACTAATTGCCAGGGAAAGTAACTATTGCATTACTTTTAAAAAAATCTAATTTGTCAAATGACTGAAATAAATATAAAACATTGTACACTAATCTACACTATTTTAATTTTGTTGTGGGACAATGTGAGAGACAACGGCAGCATGTCCACAACTATACATCTGGATATAATTTAGTTTAATTCTGTCTGAGTAATAAGTGTTTGCGGTGGAGAAAAGTCAAGTTTTGTTTGCTTTGGCTTCGTCTCCTCCTTTGGTAGCAGAGCTCACGTTATCACCTGTGTCGCCACTAATTTTGTGGTGGCATGTAAGGACGTGAGGTGTTTCATTAGATTAGAATTACTCGCAGAGAGACTCTTTTTTTTCCTATGCAGAAGTTGCAAGATACATAAACATTCTTGCCTTTCACCTCAACGAGGGTAAAGTAGTTCTTATATTTCCAGTTTGCAAACGCTACCTTTGAACTTGTTGGATTTGCCATCATTCTGACTCCTGGTCATTGGTGTGTGCCACTGACTGTGCGTGTGCTTGTATGAACACCTGCACTACTCTGATTGGCAAACGATGGAAATGTACTCTAAGCCAATCATCATGTTTTCAGTTACACCACATTCACAGACACACCAATCATTATCACTGGTTGGTTATGAGTCCTGCCCCAGCCCCGAACACACATACACAGCCCCCCCCTCCCGAGAAAGAAAGATCCTATGGCTGAGATGCTCGCATTTATGATGCTCTCAATTATAGTAACGCGCATTTTATTGTCAGTAACGGTAACGGCGTTGTAACGGGGGGAAACAGTAATTCAATTGATTACTCGTTACTGAAAAAAGTAACACCGTTAATAACGGCATTTATTTATAGCACACATCTAATACTGATGTCATCTGGCGTTGATATTTGGTTGGTTTTAGGCTGTGGCATTAACTAAATAAAATCCAACAAAATTTAACGTTATGATATGACATCCATACAACGTCAACGTTTACAACGCAGACGTTACCTTTGGTTGGTTTTATGTTGCGTAATCACCTAACTAAAATTCAACGTCACTTTATCGTCATAATGTGACATCCATACAATGTCAAAAGCTAACATCATTAGCCATTGATCTTTGGTTGATTTTATGTTATCTTGACGTTGAAGTCTGACCTCAAACTGACGTTTGCTTTTGACGTCAAGCAGATTTTCATATACAATCAAAATTCTAAGTTAGTCTGACGTTGGAGTACAATGTCAATTTTATGTCTGTGTGACGTCCAGTGCCTGCTAGGATGTAACATAAAAGTCTAATGTACACATCTGATGGAAAATAAAAAAATAACCATAATAATATTGACTGAAAAAGAGAATTGCACTGTAAAAAATGATGAGTTCCACACAATTTTATCATGTTTAAAAATGTAAGTTAAAAATTTAAGTTAACCTAATTGTTTTTAGAAAGTGCTGTAACGCTCGTCTTTTAAACAACGGGATACACAAGAATAAAAATAACAAAAATGGTTCAATTCTCTAGTTTTGTATTCAACTTTTTTTCATGGATAGAATGAGTAAACCCTTTTGATCTTTATAGAATCGTAATACCCTGAAAGAAGGTCCTCTCAATAAACATAAATACAAACAACATTCATAACACAACTTAATACAACAAAAGGTGAATCCCAAGGGTGTGAGTGTGTGTGTATGTGTAGGTGCAAAGTCCAGAGTCCGTGGATGTGTGTGCGTGCAAAACGGGTCGCTCTCACCGAAATGTTTGTTTCCGGATAGCAGGTACCATGTGTAGTTGCTGCACATCGAATGTCCTCCTTGGAAAGTCTTCTTCAAAGTTCCTCAAGAGTCCAACTAACAAGTCCAAAGAGAAGAATCCATCCGAACTGGCTTCCTCATTATACAAGCAAAGATAGTTTAGGCAAAAACTGCCTCCCCATGTGCTTCTGGCTTCTTCAGAAGTTCAACTGAGCAGTCTCCATGTGCCCACTATCTCCCCCTTGTGTTGTGTAGGATATGTAAAGGTGTATATTTATAGAAAAACAGCAACAGTTCAGACAGGAAATAGATTAAATACATTCACCTCACTTCCTTACTTCACAATACAGAACATAAAATAAAAGTCCATTACTCACTAACATATTTGGAGCTACAAAAACTAAGTGTGAGTACGCTTATCTGCAAGGCCTATTCACAATTTCAATGAAATATACAGCAAGCATATTCAATTATGTGGCAGCGCTACAGTGCCTCTGACGGTGAGGGTGAGAAGGACACGATATTGTATGCTATCTTATAAATTGTGTGATTTTGCATGCTATCTTCACCAAATTTGAAATATAAACCCATGAGACACTTGGCTTTCAAGGCAATTCTTTCTAGGTTTTTACGTGACTGATTTCATGTGTTTGTATATGGAAAAACAAATATTGAACACAGTACAATTTTTCTTTCTCATTACTTTATAATGTTTGACTTTTTATATGTTTAGCATGAAACTTTCTAGATGGACCATAGTAAAGCTCAAAGTGTCTTCTTTCCAATGATACCTCATGTTTGTTTGTAGCTCACTGGGGTCAAGAACTGTTACTATTTAAATTTAGGTAGGTGTAAATCCCCATAAGTAAGTGAGGATTGAACATAAAACAATTAAGTTGTCTCCAAAAGAATCAATAATTGTGTTGATTCAGCTCATTTTAAATAAGTAGTTTGAACAACCAGCAAACATACTTTTTTGAGTGTCTCACGCAGGAAATTCTGGTAAGTCAACATTACGGTTATTCACCGTATATATTCATTCATTCATCCATTCATTCCTTTTCCACAGTGGAATAAACCGCCAACTATTCCAGCATATGTTTTACACGGTGGAATCCCTTCCAGCTACAACCCAGTACTGGGAAACACCCATACACTCTTGCATTCACACACACTCATACACTACGGCCAATTTTGTTTTATCAATTCTCCTATAGCGCATGTCTTTGGACTGTGGGAGAAGCTGGAGCACCCGCAGGAAACCCACGCCAACACGGTGAGAACATGCAAACTCCACACAGAAATGCCAACTGATCCAGCCGGGACTTGAACCAGCTAACCACTGAGCCACCGTGCTGCCTCACCATATATATTAAGGTATTTTGCTGTTAACTAGGCTACAGATTTTTACTGTAGCATTTTATATTGTTTTTACCTTTGAAATCACAGCCCTTTTTTACACCTCCCAGACTCTGTAAACGGGTCTGAAGAAGCGCAGGTGTTATAAAGGATCCACATGCTCAAAAAAACTACAACCTCCGACCGAAGTGAAGCTTTGTTCTCCGCAGAATCCAGTCGTGACGGAAGAGTTTGAGAAGGTGCTTGGAATGATTTGTATTGTTGCCTTTTTTAACAAGCTTGATTTGGAATGGATTGTAATTGAAGCCATGAGGTGCTGGTGTTTTATCCTCAGCTGCTGCGTTTGTGATCTTCCAGCCAAGTGTGCGACTTGACAGCTGGAATCGATTTTTTTTTTCTCCCGGGTTGCCGTGTATAGCTTCAGTTCTCCGAGGTTTTGTTAGAGCAACACGTCTTAAGCTCTTTAAATCCACTCTGACACATCTCATCTCAGGTTCTGCTTTTTCACCATGAACGGAATTATGAGACAAATAAACACTCGAGAAAAGAGCAGAAGAGCCAAAGATAGATCACACATCCCTTTTGAGCTAAATATACACAAACTTGGCAGTTGGGTTGTGTTGAACGCTAATGATTTTATTAGAGATTCTCAATGAGGAGATGTTTATGTGGTGGAAGAGTGCAGGCTAATTGGCATTTTTCACATAACCTTGTTACATCATCATTTTACTTTTCTTTTTTTTTTTAACAAAAAACCCTTCATATTCAACAAGATTTTTGGGGGGTGGTGGGGGAATTCTTGCTATTGAGTGGCCAGCAGCTAGCACTCTGCATCTCTCACATTGTCACCCACTGAAGCAGGGCAGGGCTTTGCCCGGTCAGTACCTGGATGGGAGACCACATAGGGAAGCCAGGATGCTGCCAGAAGTGGTGTTGGTGAGACCAGCAGGGTGTGCTCAACCTGCGGTCTGTGCGGGTCCTAACACCCCAGTATATATATATAGGGACTCTATACTGCTCAGTGAGCACCGTCTTTTAGATGAGACATTAAACCGAAACTGACGTAAAAATCCCAGAAAAAATGAGTAGGGGTTTTTCTTCTGTCTGGATTCTTTCCACCATGGCCTCCTAACCATCCCCATATCTCCTCTTCACCAATCAGCTGGTGGGTGGTTTGCGGTCATCCAGGTGGATGCTGCACACTGGTGTGGATGAGGAGATTCCCCCCAAAAATGTGTTAAGCGCTTTGTATGTGTATATACACTTTTACAGTATGTGTGTGTACTGCATAAAGATTATATATATACACACATACACTAAATTTCTGTCAATAAAATATATACATTTTGATACATGTGTTTCTTCTTTAAATTTGTAAGTTGAATAAAATAAATTTGACAAGTTGTCAACTTACATGAGTTAAACAGACTTGAAACTTAAAGTAAAAATTTGTATAACTTAAAAAATAAAGTTGAAACCTGCATTGATCATATACACTTTTACAGTGAGCATGTTTATATATATATATATATATA
>CAIGQW010054176.1:11201471-11214954 GCA_903798125.1 Danio choprae
AAAACCTGTAACCATTGACTTCCATAGTAGGAAAAACAGATACCATGTAAGTCAATGGATAGTTCACCCAAAAATGAAAATGTGCTCACTATTTACCCACCCTTAAGTGGTTCCAAACCTTTATGAGTTTCTTTCTACTTTTGAACACAAATAAGATATTTTGAAGAATGTTGGAAACCTGTAACCATTGACTTCCATAGTAGGAAAAACAGATACCATGGAAGTCAATGATTACAGGTTTCCAGCTTTCATACAAATATCTTCTTTTGTGTTTAACAGAAAGAGAAACCCATAAACGTTTGAAACAAGTAAAGGTTACATAAATAATGACTGAATTTTCATTTATGGGTAAACTATGCCATTAAAGAAGGTCTTTATGTGCAACTGTTGTCATTGGTTATTCATATACTGGCACTTTGAGAGTCAAAAAAACAAATACAGGTCAAATAAAATGAATTTCTGTGTCTCCTGGGGATACATTGAGGTTGCATGAAGCCAAACAATCGATCTATACAAGAAACTGAACATTATTTACAACATCATAACCTTTCATTTACAGTCTCATTACAGTCAGGAGTGCGTAATTCTTGTCCCAAAATCAATGTGTTTTTGTTTTTGACTCTCAAAGTGCCTGTAACTATTGACTTGCAAATTGTCAATCCCCAATGTTCGCAATTTAAGCTTTAAAATGTCACCTACATCTTAAAAGATGTGTAAATTAATAGTAAGTTATCATTTTAAAGATGTATTGACTGAAAACAATATTAATAAGGTATGCATTGTTGCTTCTCATTTAAAAAAATGTTCTCATTCATTTAACCTTAACCTTAACCCTAACCCTAACCCTAACCCTAACCCTAACCCTAACCCTAACCCTAGCCTTAGCCCTAGCCCTAGCCTTAGCCCTAATTCTAACCCTAACCAAAAATCTTTTTCATTTCCAATGTTTAAATGATTCTTTGTTTTAACTTTCCTTCTATAATCAACAATTAATCAATGAATTTGTTTAGCATTTTATGAATCAACAGATGTAAGCTTAAAAATGTCACCTACATCTTAAAAGATGTGTAAATTAGCAGTAAGTTATCATTTTAAAGATGTATTACCTGAAAACAATATTAATAACGTATGCATTGTTGCTTTTCGTTTAATTTTTTTTTTGTTATTTAATTAACCTTAACCTTAACCCTAACCCAAACCCAAACCCAAACCCTAACCCTAACCATAACCATAACCCTAACCCTAACCCTAACCCTAACCACAACCCTAGCCCTAGCCCTAACAAAAAAATCTTTTTAATTTCCAGTGTTTAAATGAATCCATGTTTTAACTTTACTTCAATAATCAATCGATATTGACATTTAAGCTTAAAGATGTGTAAATGAACAGTAAGTTATCATTTTAAAGATGTATTGTCTGAAAACAATATTAATAACGTATGCATTGTTACTTCATATTTAAATTTTCTTCTTATTTAATTAACCTTAACCCTATCCATAACTCTAGCCCTAACCCTAACCAAAAATCTTTTTCATTTCCAATGTTTAAATGAACGCTGCCCGTTTGAACTTTCCTTCAATAAATCAATCAATTGATAAACTGATGAATCAATCAACAATTAATCAATTAAATTTTTATCATTTTATGACTCAAGGATTTAAGCTTAAAAATGTCACCATCTTTACAGTAAATGATCATTTTAAAGATATATTGTCTGAAAGCAAGTCCTAATATCTTACGCATAGGTATGTTAGCTAGACATTTAAACCCAAAACACTAATTTAGCATAGTACCTTTTGTAATGTACTCTACTTAAGCTTTGGGTCGGAACAATTTTTTTTAATGAATTAAATGATCTGAAAAAGTGAATAAACCCACCCTAACCCTAATCCAACAAAACATATTTACAATGTTTAAATGAACGTTGCCCGTTAGAACTTTCCTTCAATAAATCAATCAATTGATAAACTGATTAATTATTCAATGATTGGGGCGACGTGGTGGCGCAGTGGGTAGTGATGTCGCCTCACAGCAAGAAGGTCGCTGGTTCGAGCCTCGGCTGGGTCAGCATTTCTGTGTGGAGTTTGTATGTTCTCCCCATGTTCGCATGGGTTTCCTTCGGTTTCCCCCATAGTCCAATGACATGCGCTATAGGTGAATTGGGTAAGCTAAAATTGTCTGTAATGAAAATGTCTGTATGTGTGTGAATGAATGTGTATGGGTGTTTCCCAGTGATGGGTTGCGGCTGGAAGGGCATTCGCTACGTAAAACATATGCTGGATAAGTTGGTGGTTCATTCAGCTGTGGCGACCCCAGATTAATAAAGGGACTAAGCCGAAGGAAAATAAAATGTTTAAATGAACTTTGCCCTTTTGAACTTTCCCTCAATCAATCAATTGATAAATCAATAAATCGATTAATCAACCAACCAATCAAATGATAAATCAATCAATCATCCATCAATTATTCAATAAATCAATCAATCATTTACAAAAACCTGAAAGCCTTGACAACCGTAAGACCTTAAAAAACATATAAAAATATATAAATAACAATATAAAAAGTATATATAAATATACAGATTTGTCTCAATGCAGCTTGAGGCTTTTAATTTTGCTTTGTGGCACCAAAGTATTCATTAAATCCATGTAAAATCCAAATATTTACTTGACGGTATCACCTTAAACATCCCCCTACCGTTTTTTTCTCGGGGTTCACTGGGTTTCTGGATGCTGTGCTAGTTTTTCTGTGCATGATGAACAGATTGAGGAGAAGTTCATGCTAATATCCAGCCTCAAACACGACAGCGTTTTCACGACACCATTGCCTATTCAACAACCATCAAAGTGGCTTCCACACCCCTGTCACAACTGCGCAGCCCAATATTAAATCATCATTTTACGACCTATCATTTTTTGACCATGAGACCGTCGTTTCCTGACTTTCACAGGCGCAGAAGAGACGGCACGAGGAAGGGTCACACAAGCAGATGTCAGACGCTATTTGGCTGTCCAATGATCTTCAGCTTTGCGTTAGATGGTGTTTTCTAGAATTAATCCTCAATGATTTTTTCGCTAAAGAATGCGAACAAATAAGATTTGCATTGCCAGTTTCGTGCACGCGGTTGGTTTGAAGATGCACAATATGATGACGGCCACCCAAAATATGTTTCATAAAGCTACTGTTGCGTGTGGACGAGTGTATGGGAACGTGCTAAAGAATTAATCATTTTTATTATTTTATTTTTTTCCCCTATGCAAATATCCCTCTGTCCATTTTTTTCTTTAGTGTTCTGCAATAATTTTTTCGGTAACTCTTTAAAATGAGGTTGTAGGGTGGGGAAAGAAGGAAGACACAATTGCAGAACTAAAATTCATTCATTCATTTTCTTTTCGGCTTAGTCCCTTTATTAATCTGGGGTCGCCACAGCGGAATGAACCGCCAACTTATCCAGCATATGTTTTACACAGCGGATTCACACACAAACACTACGGACAATTTAGCTTACCCAATTCACCTGTACCGCATGTCTTTGGACTTGTGGGGGAAACCAGAGCACCCGGAGGAAACCCACGCCAACACGGGGAGAACATGCAAACTCCACACAGAAATGCCAACTGACCCAACCGAGGCTCGAACCAGCAACCTTCTTGCTGTGAGGCGATTGTGCTACCCACTGAGCCACCGCGTTGCCCCAGAGAGTTGTTAAATGAGCCTATTTTCAAAAACAAGTGGACTGTTCCTTTAATTGTGCTATTTACTGTATAACAAGACAATTTTTTTTGTCTGCACTGTAGCTCAAAACAGGCAGTGTTGTGCAATGGAAGAAATAGGTCATCTATAGTTTAAGTGTCATTAGTATGAATGTTTTACTCAGTCCTCCTGTACCCAACAACCTCCAGCTGGGAATCTGCATCATCATCATCATCATCATCATCATCATAATCTCTGAATGTCTTATAGAAACGGTGGCTCTCCGGGGTCTGTAACTCTAAGTAGTAACTCGATCCAGGAAAAGATTTAATTCAGGGCTGGATTTAGTCTGAAGCTACCTTTCAGACCATCACACAAAGGTGGCATTCTTTAGGCCCGCTCTGTCTATCCTTGTTCCAATCAGTTTAAAAATAAATGTCTTGGTGTTTGTGCTCTTGTCACTGTGGCAAATCCACATCCTGTCATTTTGAAAGGGCTTCTTATGGCAAACACTCAACAAGGCATTATAGATTACCAAAACTAGATTTCTCCCAGAATTTGGCTACATTTGTTTGGCTGAATAATACTGACTTTAAATTAATTTAAAAAAAAAAAACAGTTATTAAATTTATTAGGTTATGTTGCTTTATTCATACTCACAGGTACATTTGTTTTGCAGTAAAATGAGTGGCATGAGTGGCAACCATCCTTAGCAAACTATTTTAAAGCAGATTTAGAAATATAACACAACAAATAACAACAAATATGATACATTATATAAGTAAACTGCTACATATCTACATATTATGTGAAATAGTGTGGAAAAAAAGCAGCTTGGTCTCATTTTATTTTACTTTAAGGTTCAATTCTCACTATTAACAAACCATTAACTTTGTCTTTTATCTAAATAAACTCCTAAATTGCTGCTTATTAATTGTTATTGAGGGGCGGCACAGTGGCATAGCGTTTAGCACTGTCGCCTCAAAGCAAGAAGGTGTCTGGTTCAAGTACCGGCAGGGCCAGTTGGCATTTCTGTGTGGAGTTTGCATGTTCTCCCCGTGTTTGCGTGGGTTTTTTCCGGGTTCTCCGGTTTCCCCACAGTCCAAAGACATGCGCTATAGGTGAATTGAAAGAAAATTGAAAGGAACAAGTCTTCACATCTTCTTGGTAAATATCCATGAATGGATGATGGGGAAAATGATTGCAAAACCAAACCCAAGTGGTTTTTGAAACCTGACAACGTCCAATGGAGCGAGACAGAGGCTGCAGGAGCGAACGGCTGCTGTTTGAGTCGATACGCCTGCATGCTCATCCCTGCATCCTGCATCGCGTGACAACTGCACTTTTATTAGTAGGTGAAAGTTTAGTGCACAACCAGCACAGCATTCACAGCGGTTGTAATATTCATGTTTTCACTGACACACAAAAAATGTCACTTCTGCTTAATTTCATGCCAAATTTGTGTGAAAAATTAATCATTATTTTAGCAAATTATTTTGTTTGTATTTATTTATTTGTTTCTTTGTTTATGTGTGTATTTATTTATTTATTTATTTATTTATTTATTTATTTATTTATTTATTTATTTATGCGTGTATTAATTTATTTTATTTATTTTTTATTGGAATGTAAAGTTTTTTTTTATTAGCACGGCTTAAAACAATACAGTCTTATCAATACATCACACATGAGACAGGAAAAAGGAACAACAACATAATAATAAGGCACATTTTTTATATTTATATGTTTATTTGTGTATCTATTTATTTATTTATATATTTATTTTAATTACATTTTTATTGAAATGTAAAGTTTTTTTAAAACAATACAGTCTTATTAATACACTACACATGATACAGGAAAAAAAGAAGAAGAACAAAATAATAATAATAATGCACATTTTTTGTATTCATTTATTTATTTAGTTGTATATCTATTTATTTATTTATTTAGTTAGTTAGTTTTTTATTGAAATGTAATCTTTTTTAAACAATACAGTCTTATTTGATACATTACACATAAGACAGGAAAAAAGAACAACAACAAAATAATAATAATAATAATGCAAATTTTTTGTATTTATTTATTTTTATTTATTAAATTTTTTTCAATACATTCAATACAGTCTTATCAATACATTACACATGAGACAATAAAAAACAACGATAAAATAATAATATTATTAATAGTAGTTATAATAATAATAATAATAATAGTTATAACATACTCCTCCTCCTCCTCCTCCTACTACTACTACTACTACTACTAATAATAATAATAATAATAATAATGATAATTGGTTATATGATGGGGATGAGGCAGCACGGTGGTGCAGTGAGTAGCGCTCTCGCCTCACAGTAAGAAGGTCGCTGGTTCGAGCCTCGGCTGGGTCAGCCGAGTTTGCATGTCCTCTCCGTGTTGGCGTGGGTTTCCTCTGGGTGCTTGACATGCGCTATAGGTGAATTGGGTAAGTTAAATTGTCCATAGTGTGTGTGTGAATGAGTGTGTATAGATGTTTCCCAGTGATGGGTTGCAGCTGGAAGGGCATCCGCTGCGTAAAAACATATGCTGGATAAGTTGGTGGTTCATTCCGCTGTGGCGACCCCAGATAATTATTGGGACTAAGCCGAAAAGAAAATGAATGAATGAATGAATGAATGATGGGGATGAGTTTAGATTTTGTTAAGTACGTGTAAACATAATTTACTGTAATATAATGTTAAACATTTTTGAGCAGTTATAAAACAACCAGCAGATAGGATTTAACGATGGCACTTAGAGAATAGAGATGGGAAAAGGTGGAACAAATAACTGTATCTCTAAATATACATCTATTATATACAAATATAATAATTCAAATATTTCCCAAGTGCAACACAGCAAGAAGGTCACTGGTTTGAATCCTGGCTGGGTCAGTTGGCATTTTGGTGTGGAGTTTGCATGTTCTCCCCGTGTTGGCGTGGGTTTCCTCCCGGTGCTCCGGTTTCCCCCACAGTCCAAAGACATGCGCTATAGGTGAATTGAATAAGCTAAATTGGCCGTAGTGTATGAGTGTTTCCCAATACTGGGTTGCAGCTAGAAGGATATCCGCTGTGTAAAACATATGCTGGATAAGTTGGCGGTTCATTCCGCTGTGGTGACCCCTGATTAAAAAAGGGACTAAGCCGAAGGAAAATAAATGAATGAATGAAATATTTCCCAAATGATGTTTAACAGAGCGAGGAATTTTTCACAGTATTTCCTATAATATTTTTTTCTTCTGGAGAAAGTCTTATTTGTTTTATTTCAGCTAGAATAAAATCAGTTTTTAATTTGTTTAAAACTATTTTAAGGTCAATATTATTAGCCCATTTAAGCTATTTTTTTTTTTTCTCGATTGTCTACAGAACAAACCATCGTTATACAATGCCTAATTACCCTGACCTGCCTAATTAACCTAATTAATTAGCACTTTAAGCTGAATACTAGTATCTGGAAAAATATCTAGTAAAATATTATGCACTGTCATCATGGCAAAGATAAAAGAAATCAGTTATAATATATAATATACACATTTATATATATGTAAATGCATCACTACATAAACGCATACACACTTACACCAGAGAAGCTAATTTTATGGCATCTCAGTTGAAGCAATTACTGCATGTTGTCAGTTTTAGCTCCATTAATTTCCAGCCTTCTCCACTTCCTTCTTCCGAACACCGCGTCTCCTCTTTGGCAATCATTTGCACCTTTTAAGAAGCACACACACGTCCCGCACGATTTGCTTTAATTTTATTATCCGACCTACTTCATGGCTGTTTCCCCCTGCTCTCTTTGATGTTCCACTTGCTTCGCTTTATTGTAATGGAGTTTGGTTTATTTTGCGAGGTGAAAATTGCCCCCAACAGGACCGCCTTGTTTACGCCCTGAGGATTTTCACAGGATTGAATTTCAATGAGAGTTTATCTTCACTTCATTTAAAGGAAAAGAGATCTTTTACAGGATCAGCAGCCCTCAGGTCAAGCCCATAATCCACAAAACACTTACAAGTGCACATCAAACCCACATCACAGGCCATTAATAAACTCTGTGTTTTGCTTTTGGCAAATATGCACCGATGATTGCTTAGAAAGAAGTGCATTTGATGGTACAAAATGACACCGCGTGGCACGCAGCATGGACAGATGTGTGCTAAAAACAAAAGATTGCGCCAAAAGCAAAGCCAATAGCATCAAGCGAAGCACATTTCATAAAAATATGTCCAATTTATCTTCCTAATGAATCCTGTTTAGGACGGTTATGATGTACCTTCATTTTCACGACAGCTCTCTTTTCATTGGAGACTCAATAACTGCTTTAATTGCTATGTCTTTCCTAGTAGTTATTTTCATTGTGTACATTCATAACAGATGGAATCGAGCTCTCTGGTAACATCTGTGATTAAATCAGTCATTTGGCTCATCTCGTTTGTGCAGATGATTCCAATGTTTTCCTCCAAAATCAAATTATTTCTGAATATATATATATATATATATCATTTTGGCAGATTATTGTTGTTATTTGAGGTATGGCAGGAATTTTGATGAAGTCTCAGTAGTAATGTTTGTTCATTCTCCACTAAAAGTAAAGATCCTCAATAACACACTCCATTTTGACCATACGTTTTGATACATAAAAATATATTTTGATGAATTAAATATTTTTCGGCCTTAATTAAATTAAATTAAATTAAATTAAATTAAATTAAATTAAATTAAATTAAATTAAATTAAATTAAATTAAATTAAATTAAATCTTACTCAACCAAAACTTTGTATGTGATTTTGTTTTTCAGGCAGGGAAAAGTAGTTGTTTTTTTTTATTATTTTGATGCATACAAAAGAAAGAAAGTTTTAAATAAAGCACTGAAACATCAAAATCAAAAAATCTTCATAAAATAAATATTTATTAAACTATTTTAGTATAAAAAAACGTTTTTAAAATATACATAGAATTTTTCCACATTTCCCCATTCCTATATATATATATATATATATATATATATATATATATATATAGTTTTGGGGTCTAAATAGGTCTGGAAAACAAAAATCCTATATCGTACATATAAATCAAACATATAAAATAAATCATACATAGTTTGAGTGCTTTATGAAGGCTAATTGTCTCAAAAATAATGCTACAATATTGATTGTTTCTGACCTACTGTAAAGACAAGCAGAAAATCACCCAATTACAGCTAAAAAGCTGGTTAACCATTCATTCATTCATTCATTCATTTTCCTTCGGCTTAGTCCCTTTATTCATCAGGGGTCACCACAGCGGAATGAACCGCCAACTTAACCAGCATATGTTTTACACAGCGGATGCCCTTCCAGCTGCAACCCAGTACTGGGAAACACTCATACACCGTCATTCACACACATACACTTCAGCCTTTTTAATTTATTCAATTCACCTAAAGTCTTTGGACTGTGGGGGAAACCGGAGCACCCAGAGGAAAACCCACCCCCCAACACAGGCAGAACATGCAAACTCCACACAGAAATACCAACTGACCCTGCCGGGACTCGAACCAATGACCTTCTTGCTGTGAGGTGACAGTGCCAACCACTGAGGCACCGTGCTGCCCCACTGGTGAATCTGTAGTTCAAAACCAAAATTTTACATTGCGTATAATGTTGCAGTCCAAACTAAGCTTAATCAAATTTAGATTTACATCCCTCAGAAGAGACCTATGGCCAGTTTTTGGGTCACAACCTACAGAACTTCAAATGATAAGAAGCGCGTTCTTAATTGTCCAGTTCTCCATTAACACCAATCTGAAATCCACCCATTAATCAGAAACGACTGCGTCTGGAATGACCGTGTTGACCTGCGTCACGCCATCCGAGTGTCTTTTAAACGCTAATCTTCCATGCCATGAGTTATTTTCCCATTCTTGTGTGTTTTTCCCGATCTCCCTCTTTATGAGGGACTGGAAATTATTAAGAAAATGAGGCCATTGTGGGGACTACACCAGCCTCGTGTTGAGCGATGACAGAGACTGTAGCCTCATTCGTCAAGCTGTTCCTCTTTCCCCTTGCCATCAAATTAAACACAAATGTGTAGTGAACAGGCACAGAGAGTGTGAAAAAAGCCCTATGTGTGTGTACCCATGGATCTTGCTTGCTGGAGGTCAGAAAGACCATTATCTGACTTGGATTGAGCCAAGAATCTGAAACGGTTGGCAGCTAAACAGTTTGAACCGATGGACTGTCTTTTCATCGGCAGCAGGATACGTTTTTATGATTTCACGAAGAATTCTGGGTCGTAGCTTGTTATCCCTCACAACCGTGAGAAACGCTCCTTTCTCAAACAATCAGGTTGATCCGCATCGTTTCCCATCAGCGATGATACGACCAATCATCACGGCGATGACTGTCTGGCCGAACGCATTAATGAATCCCAACCACAAAAACTGCTCCGCGATCCAGCGGTCACACGGCGAGGACACGCGAGATCTGCACCAGTCTCGCTGAGATCGTCGCCTTTTTCCAATCCAGACTTCACAGTCCTGGAATGTTTCCTCCACATGCTCTCGAAAACACTTTCCTTCCCACATCACTTAAAGTGACTCCTCTGAACTTGCATTGTTCGCAATTGGTTTCAGCACCAGCTAATCATTATCAGCAGTGCTCCGTGTAGAACAGCGGAGCTTTTTCCTCCTTTCAGACAAATGTGCTCTTGCTGTGCTCTCAGTTAAAGCCAAGCCTCGGGATGGGGTTTATGAATTGACTTCATGGTCTTGTGTTGGTTGACCACCAACAAACATGTATTCTTCATTGTTTGGCTCTACGGTTTTATGGTTTCTTTCAAGTGCACATAATAAGACATTTACAAACAGCACATTTTAGTACCTTATATTACTATTACATTATTACCTCCCAGTCTTGAGCTGCGGATATTACCGTTTTTTCTTCTTCTTAATGTTACCTATGACATCTATTTTTTGAATGAAGTGCCTTATTTATGAAATAGTGTGTAGTGTGCAGGTGCAAGTGTGTTGCAGAATTGCAACTGAGGTTATGCTGTGGTTTAAGGTATAATAAAAAAACCTTCAAATTGTGTAACTGTGGTCTAAGCCAGTGGTTCCCAAAGAGGGTGTCAGGAGGGGGGGGCACTTGGTGATTTCCAAAAATTATTATTTTTTTTTATTAAACCATTAGAATTACCATATTTTATCCATAACCTATACAGTAGAATATATTAAAAAATATAGTTACATTCATTTATTTTCTTTTCGTATTAGTCCCTTTATTAATCTGGGGTCGCCACAGAGGAATCAACCACCAACTTATCCAGCATATGTTTTACGCAGCGGATGCCCTTCCAGCCGCAACCCATCACTGGGAAACATCCATACACACTCATTCACACACATACACTACGGACAATTTGGCTTACCCAATTTACCTATAGCACATGTTTTTGGACTTGTGGGGGAAACCGGAGCACCCGGAAGAAACCCACACCAACACGGGGGAGAACATGCAAACTCCACACAGAAATGCCAGCTGACCCAACCAGGGCTCGAACCAGCGATCATCTTGCTGTGAGGCGATTGTGCTACCCACTGCGCCGCCGTGCTGCCATAGTTACATGCAAATAAAAAGCCATCAGCCATTCTTTTTTTTTTTTTTCATTGGATTGTGACCCCCGGGGTGATTACGTTATATTAAAGTCAGATGCAGCATTGATTTTATGGCACCAGGTTAAACATTATGACACCTATACGACACTCACATACATTAAAAATAAAGGCCATGACTGAATATGGAGGAAGGTCTTAGAGTGATGTTCTGCAAAATTAAATGACTTGGGCCTATTGGTGTGTGTGCGCTGTTGCATGAAAGGTTTGTATATTTATAACGACCTCAGAGCATACTGTGAGTTTGGGAAGCCCTGGTCTAAGCATGTGTCTAAAGTGTTCAAGCATAGGCAAAAACTGCCTCCAAATGCCACCGTATGTTCATTGCATTTTTTCATTTATTCATTCATTCATTTTCTTTTTCGGCTTAGTCCCTTTATTAATCTGGGGTCACCACAGCGGAATGAACCGCCATTTTGTCATTTATTATATAAGAAAAAAGGCCCACAGTGGATTCTCCTATCGCAGAAAAATACATTTTTCTTTTTGATATTTGGTGGCAGTTTTTCAGGAAATGTCTATTTTAATGAGATTTTAATAATTGACAATAAAATTAGAAATAATATATTATGTAACAGCAAAGACATTTGTATATATATATCCTTCGGCTTAGTCTCTGATTTATTCCAGCATATGTTTGGAATACGCAGCGGATGCCCTTTCAGCTGCAACCCAGTACTGGAAATCCCCCATACACTCTCTCATTTACACACACTCATACACTGGACCAATTTTGTTTACCCAATTCACCTATAGCGCATATGTTTGGACTGTGGGGGATACCAGAGCACCCAGAGGAAACCCACACCAACATGGGGAGAACATGCAAACTCCACATAGAAATGCCAACTCGCTCAACTGGGACTCGAACCAGCGACCTTCTTGCTGTGAAGCAACAGTGCTAACCACTGAGCCACCGTGCCACCGTAAAAAAATATATATTTTTGTTAAAAATGAATAATTTAAATGTATTGTTGATTGTAATAATAATAATAATAATAATAATAATGATAATATTACTGTTTTGCTTTTTAAAAAATTAATTATAAAAACAATAACAATAATTTTAGATATTTTTTTAAATCATATCATGTAAATAGTTCTATACCCAGCCTTGTTTTCAGAGTCTCTCTCCACACATTTCAATGATTTTTTAGTTAAGCACACTTGACTTATAGATGAATTGCATCTTGTGCAGGATATTAGGAGAAAGATGACCCTGTGAGCTTAAAGTTTCCGGAGGGACTCTGAGTCTTCGCTCTTCGGTTATTTTGATACGATTAGAAACAGATGCAGAAAGAATAAAGTCAGGTATCATTGCCAATCACACTGTGAAGAGTGTAGTCCCGCATGACGGGGTAATCTGTCTCGGGCCAGCATGACTGATAGACAGGGACCACGGCGTGGATCGCATAGCACGCTGTAATGTTCCCTGTCTCTGTTGCTCTACCTGTCAGTTCTGGCACAGTGTTTGTCATGGAAATTGTGCGAGCTGAAGCAGGTTGACGCAAGTTAAACTTTTAAAATGATTTAGCTGAAGTTAAAGCGCTCTGAATATTATTAATGTGACAGGAAGCGCCAGACTTTGCAGTTGCAGCTGTAATGCTGAGGTGTTGTGAGTGGTTGCCAAAGCATTGTGTTGTGGTTGCTAGGATGTTCTAGGTGGTTTTGGGGGTGTTGGTGTGTGGTTGCTAGGGTGTTCTAAGGGGTTTTTGAGGGTTTATGTTTGGTTGCTAGGGTGTTCTGAGTGGTTTTCAGGTGTTGTGGTTGCTAGGGTGTTCTGAGGGGTTAATCAGGGTGTTGATGTATGGTTTCTAGGGTGTTCTGAGTGGTTTTCAGGTGTTGTGGTTGCTAGAGTGTTCTGAGGTGTTAATCAGGGTGTTGATGTATGGTTGCTAGGGTGTTCTGAGTGGTTTTCAGGTGTTGATGTATGATTGTATGTTCTTTTTAGTTTCTAGGGTGTCGATTTATGGTTGTAGGGTTTTCTGGGTGGTTTTCAGGCTGTTGTTGATGTATGCTTGTAAGGTGTTCTGTGTGGTTGTAGGCTGTTGTGGATGTTTTTAGAGTGTTGATGTATGGTTGCTAGGGCGCTCGGAGTGGTTCAGGGTATTAATG
>CAIGQW010054176.1:11262995-11275036 GCA_903798125.1 Danio choprae
TTTTTTTCCTCTATTACTCGAATGACACAATCCAAACGGGATGATTTATAGTGTCTGACATTTTTATGCCTCGTCGAGCTCTGCCAGGTATCGGATTAACCAATATTTACGTAAATGATGATCTTCGCCTAGAGCTTTTAGCGGTTTTCCTCTAGGTGGTCCATTTGTGTCTGACAACCTGACACCTTCTTAAGTCTACATACGGTTTTCTGTCTTTCTGGTGACATATTAGTGTCGTCATTTGATACGAGGATAACAATAACTCGAGTCGTGACAGCTAGGACTGCTCTGGGGGAAAAGTCACACGAGCTTTTAAAGATGTAGTACAAGTCATCTAAAGTGATAGTTCAGCCCAAAATAAACATTTACAGATCTTTTTTTACTACTACTACCACTATATAGCCTACTTGTTTGATTCCTGTTTGAGTTTCTTTCTTCTGCTGAACAACAACAAAAAGGTATTTAGAAAAATGTTGGAAGACGTACGGCATCCATTGACTTCCATAGCAGCCTATTTTCCGCTACTATCGAATTAATGGCTCTCGGTTTTCTAACATTCTTCCAAATATCTTCTTTTGTGCTCAACAGAAAAATATATTGGTCTGCAACCACTTGAGGGTGAGTAGGCTAAATTATGTGCACATTTTATATTTTGGGTGAACTATGCTTTTAAAAGAAACTGGAATACATTTAATGCATTTAAATGCCAAAGTGTCAGGGAGGTAAAACTAGAGTAAAATGTTTTTGTTATTTCTGAATGATTTAACGCATTTGGGGCTCGCTGTCTCCGCATACTTTAGTAGGCTCAGCCGATTCAACTGTTACTACATAAATAAATAATGGGGAAAAATCTGTCTATTTAGCAAATGCAAATACATCGGTGTTGCTTTTAAAAGATAAGCAAGCACTAAATTAACACAAGTCAATTGGGGGAAAGAAGAAAACAAATCAAAATATCAGTGGGCCTTCAACAGCGGTATTATAGCGATCTCTTGTGGCGCAGTTTAGTTTCGCAGGCAATTGATATTGTGGTATTTTACATTTTATTCACTTTTGCATGATTTGATGTCTTTAATGCTTTATTATTTATTATCTACGCATTTATTATTTAATATAGACTAGGTAGTAAGGGATATGCTAGCTGCCACGTTTTCAACTAAATTATTTCTATTTTAATGTTTTAAAGTTTACATGCATAAATCTAAAACTCATTGCAAAACAAACAAACAAACAAACAAACAAACAAACAAACAAACAAACAAACAAACAAACAAACAAACAAACAGTGCCAAACAGAAGGATAGAGTTTTTTGGAACACACACACACTGACTTTATCTTTTGTGACAAGCCTATAGGAGCTTGCTGACACATTATTTATGAATTAATAAATGTGTTATAAATGTATAAATGTGTCTACATAGCGTGTAAATTGGTATGAATAAACGAAATGTATGCGAAAAATATGAAATAATAGCCTAATAAGTACGTCATATAAGCATATCGTTTATCGTTGTTGACTTTTTTACGTTATTATACGTCCGGGGTAATAGATTTCAAGAATGAAGATTACGTTAATATAAAACAAAACACATAAATTTGAAACTGGTCTTTTGACTACTAATATTTTACTGAAATACAGCCGGTCTCTTTTGAGAGTAACGTTAATAGGAACCTTTTAGAACTTCCGCATTTTCTAACCGGGTTTATTTATGGGTGACACTATACTGCTGCTCTCTTCATCTTCGTTGACTGTTTTCTTCAAAAATAATAAGGTAGGACACCTCTTGGTCCTTTTGTTTTCTTCGTTGGTTTGTATTTCTTATATTCTTAACATATTGAGTTTGCTGTCTGGTGATAAAATTATCGAAAAAAATATATATTTCTGGCTAACGTTAGGTTAATTTGCTAAACTAATAGACATCTAACGTTAAATGTATTGAATTTATTTCTGAATCCATAAGAAGAAAACAATTACGAACCTCTCAATGTTATCTTGTTTAACAACATACTATTTATTTTTTTCAATCTGGGGTCTGTGGTTTCCAACAAAGGTCAGTGGAAATGTTTAGAGAAAAGCTAAATAGATAATATTAGTGTAAATATGACCTAAAAAGAAGACGAAATAATTAGAAATATTCAAGTAAATGAGTGAACGGGTGAGTTTTTAACTTAGTATTTTCTAAATAGTACTGTATTTTGACATTTTTTAAACCATTTGCCACTATAAATTGGGAGTTTAAGAAATAAGTAAATCCCTTTCTTTGTCATCTGAATAGTAGCAATCCCCTTGTACACTCACTGACAAAAGTCTTGTCATCTATCCAAGTTTTAGGAACAACAAATAATAACTTGACTTCTAGTTGATCATTTGGTATCAGAATCATGCCATGATTTTTAATTATTTCATTAGGACAGTAAGGTTTGACTTTGCTTAGACAAAAGTCTTGTCACTTAACAGAAATAATGTACAGTATAGAATATAAAGTCATGGTGCAGTGGAAAAATAATTAATATTGTGTATGACTCCCATGAGCTTGAAGGACTGCATCCATACATCTCTGCAATGACTCAAATAACTTATTAATAAAGTCATCTGGAATGGCAAAGAAAGCGTTCTTGCAGGACTCCCAGAGTTCATCAAGATTATTTGGCTTTATTTTCAATGCCTCCTCCTTCATCTTACCCCAGACATGCTCAATAATGTTCATGTCTGGTGATTGGGCTGGCCAATCCTGGAGCACTTTGACCTTCTTTGCTTTCAGGAACTTTGATGTATGAGAAGGAGCGCTATCCTGCTGAATAATTTGCCCTTTCCTGTGGTTTGTAATGTAATGGGCAGTACAAATGTCTTGATACCTCAGGCTGTTGATGTTGCTATCCACTCAGCAGATCTCTCGCACACCCCCTTACTGAATGTAACTCCAAACCATGATTTTTCCTTCACCAAACTTGACTGATTTCTGTGAGAATCTTGGGTCCATGTGGGCTCCAGTAGGTCTTCTGCAGTATTTGTGATGATTGAGATGCAGTTCAACAGATGATTCATCAGAAAAATCAACCTTCTGCCAAATGATCAACTAGAAGTCAAGTTATTATTTGTTGCTCTTATAACTGGGATAAACGACAAGACTTTTGTCAGGTAGTGTATATGTTATTAGTTGCTGTTGTGTTTAATTGACCTTTTTGGAATTTATTTCAGTGAAATTATCCTGATTCCAAATTGTGTCCATCTGTTTCTGAAATGGAGCCAGCATGTCGAAAAGACAAACAGAAACAGCAAACGCCGACCCGTGGAGACAGAACGAAACAGAAAACTGCCCAGCAGGAGCTGAAGCAGAGACAGAGAGCAGAGGTGATCTGGCTCGGTCTGTTGTGATTGATCTACAGCTTTTAGTGAAAGTTGGAAACTAACTTTGTTTCTGTTTTATTTGTGACAGATTTATGCCCTGAACAAAGTCATGACTGAACTTGAACAGCAGCAGTTTGAGGCCTTCTGCAAGCAGATGCAGTCACAAGCAGAATGAGGAATAACTCCAGTCAGAGTAAACATACACATGTTAGGGTTATGTAACGTACCATGTTACTCTTATTTTTGTATTATTGTAAACCATATGATAACCAACCCTTTAAGCCCGTCATTTACACCGAATTGTATTCACTCTGGAATGCTTGACTGTATTGGTACACACACACACACACACACACACACACACAGTACTTGAATCTGACTGTACAATCAAATCAAAAATGTTTGTCAGTATGCACAACCAAACATATCATAATAATGCGTCATATTCATCAGGCCACCGTGGAGAGTTTTCACTTTTTTAAAATGATATTTACCTAAAAAATAAAATAAATTAAATATGCTGTTAATTTTCTCACCCATTGGTCATTTAAGATCTAGATGAAAATGTGCCCTTGGTGATACAAAAAAAGGGGTCTATACTGGGATTGTGAGAGAATAAATAATGATATATTTGTATGATATATTGAGGTGTTATGAAGCAAAACGATTGGTCTGTGCAAGAAACTGACCATTATGTTCATTATTACCTGTAATCTACAAATAGTAGCCATTGGCTTGCATAATATGAATCACCTAGGACCACGGTTTCATCTAAAAAATCCTTCAGTTTTGGGTTAGCTATCTATTTGATTGAAATGTTTATGTAACACGCAATGTTTGTTTTTCTGAATGAGTATTGCATTATACTTGACTGTATAAAACTGTTCTAGACAAACAACAATCTAGCGCTATGTTGGCTAAAGGAAATGAGATACAGCCGTCACTCTTTTGGTTTATTGTTTATTTATGACTTGTGACCTACTGTAATAATGCCAACAGTGTTTGTTTAAAATTTGGTTATTAAAAATATTTGTAAAAAATATATAACATATTTAATTTCTACATTCCATGAAAAAAGGATGCATAACTTTGTTTATCAGGAAACAATTGTAGCTCAATTTCTATAAAAATAAATCCTAAACAAAATATTGATAATAATTACATTTCTTCAGCATCAAATGTGCATATTGGAATAAGTGTTGAAGGACTGTGTGACACTGTTTCCATCCACCTCTTTTTATGCGTATTTTGGAATAACGCATATAAAAACTCTTGATGGAAACACCAAGATGCGCATAATTTTGAAAATGCGCATAAATTGAGTAGGATAAACTTTTTATCCGATAAGAAAAAAATGTGCATAAACTACAGTGGAACGCATTTACTAAGTAAATTCCAGTATGCACATTAAATTTTGCATTGATTTTGTTATAAGTTTTTGTTATAAGACTGCAAACAGATGAGAAAGGCCATTTGATAGCACTTAAAAACACAATGCACAATGTTAAATTCAGTGTTATTTTCTGACTTTTATTTGACCAAGTCCAAAGCAGTTCATCTTTCATTATTTATTATTATTAGCATGATATAGACCTATTTGTATTTCATATCACATTAGTAGATTGCCAATTAAGAAATGATTGCATATAAACTTCATTGAAAGTGCAGCATTAATGAAGCTTGGTGTATAGCTTTGCAGGAGCCTATAGAGGTAGTTAGTGGCTGAACATACATAAAGAAATCTCTAAAGTTCAAAAAAGTAAAGTACAATAGATTCTAATCTTATCAGACGCTTCTTTTGATTAGTTAGCATTACATGTTTAATACTAAGCGGAATATTTAGCATGACACTTGGCTACAGAATGTTCAAAACTAAAAGCAAGTTGCGACCTATTTTTTCCAGTGGCTTTCACTTGAATTGTATGTATTCTAGAATTTGAATTGTAGTTTGGTCCATCTTAGACATCTACCGTAACAGAGCTCCCAGTTACTCTTACACCAAACCAGCCTTGCCAGAATCTAGTGTCCTGACCGCCATGTTCGAAAGAGATGAAGCGAAGACCCGGACCGTAATCTGTGAATGTGTGGCTCACCTGTGAAAGAAGAGAGAAATAAATATGCTTGCATCAAGGTTGTTGTAGTTAGCTAAAACTAAAATCATAAATCAAAAACCATATAAATAATTAAACTGTTACCTAAAACAAAAACTTGCTTAAACAAAAACTTTATTTCAGCTAGTTGCTAAGGAAATATGTGCTCTTTACATTTAGTTTAACTTTGATGCACGCAAAAAACAAAACAAAAACAATCTATATAAATTAACATATAATTAACAAATAAAACAAAACCCAATATAATTAAATAAATTAATAAAAGAGTAAATACAAAAATCAAGATTCATTTAAACTAAAATAAAAATAAATAAATGTTAACCAAACTACAATAGCATAAAAATGTCATTTCAATAACTTTTCGGTGTATATACAAACTGAGAACATGGTATGTAATTTGCTAAATAAAGATGGCAGCATCATGGAAATGTGCATATAACATTTATGGGAGGTTTTCATTAAAAGTGTTAAGAGTTCACTAAAGTGTTGGTCAGCTTCTTTACGTGAGAATCCCATTTTTTGCGCTGCAACAATAAAAAAAATTATGTGAGAAACAAACTAAGAACTGTTTCTGTTTAGTTGAGGACATAATTTTAAGTTGGAAAAAGATCATAAATTTGATGTATATAATTGTGATAGGGCGGCACAGTGGGTAGCACAATCGCCTCACAGCTAGAAGGTCGCTGGTTCAAGCCCAGGCTGGGTCAGTTGGTATTTCTGTGTGGAGTTTGCATGTTCTCCACGTGTTTGCGTGGGTTTCCTCCGGGTGCTCCGGTTTCCCCCACAAGTCCAAAAACATGTGGTACAGGTGAATTGGGTAAGCTAAATTGTCCGTAGTGTATGTGTGTGAATGAGTGGGTATGGATGTTTCCCAGTGATGGGTTGCAGCTGGAAGGGCATCCGCTGCATAAAACATATGCTGGATAAGTTGGCGGTTCATTCTGTTGTGGCGACCCCAGATTAATAAAGGGATTAAGCCGAAAAGAAAATGAATGAATGATTAATTGTGATATTCTGTCTGGTTCTCGAATCTGATTGGCTGATAGCCATCTGATATTCTGGTATAACAGCACTATACAGCCTCCTAACCCTTGTGTATTACTCTGCCCACATAGAGTAACAGCAGATCAATAAACTCACTACAGTTTGACAAATATTGCCTCTGTTGAACATTGTACTTCTGAGGCTTTTTTATGTGAAAATATAGTTGTTTAAATGGCAACTATGCAATTTATTTATAAGGATAGTGCCTATTTTAAATATAATTTTGAAGATTCAGTAAGTTGGCAGCCATCAGCCTGTCATTGAGCAGAGCAAAGACGGTTGGCGTTCCACCACAAGATGGCGACAGAGACCGCATAATAAGTAACAGCGTTATATAACGCAGCATTATTTGCCAACCCTTTTATGCGATATTCCAGTTTGACGCATATATTTGATTATATAGCTACTGAAGACCAAAGTACATTTAAACACTTTCATATTCAAGCTGTTGTGAACTTGAGACTCTTGGGTTTGTCGTAACAGGATTCTTTATTGAGAAATTGCCATTGCTGCAGTTACAGAGAAATCCAATTAGTGTAACGTGGTTTTTGGCTGCATTCCAGTCCAATTATTTAGCTCTTCAATCGCTAACCTCGGATGTACATCACTGATTACGTCACACAAGTGTTCACTACTGGCGGAGCATCTGAATGGGTTTAAATGGAGTTCCCTAAACCCTTGAGCACTTGGGAACTACACTGTTGTGATGCATTCTTGGACTTATAGGTGCTGGAGTGGACATATGATGCCGACTTGCATCCATGGTCAAAATCAAGGGATTGAGGGTATGTCCATGCAAGCTTCCCTTGTTCACTTGATCAAGTGGAACGCACTTCAAAAAGGCGTTGATGATTCCCCCAAGTGAAGTGAGGGACGATTACCCCAAGTGAAGTGAGGGAACAAGTGAAGAGACGTTTGCGAGTGGTTGTCTAAACATGGACTGGAATGCAGCTTTTATATACATTTTACGAGGATAGTGCTTATAGGTGGAGACAAAGAAACAGGCCTGACAACTTTAGCAAAGGATGTTAAATGAAGTGGAGATCTGAAATTCTTGTTCATAAGTTTCACCCACCCTGATCTAATCAGCCTGAGAGTATAGTCCAGACTTTCATGTAGACAAAAGGCACAGGCGTGTCTCAAACTTAGCATTTGTATTACTATTTGATGGTTGGACACCAGAAAGGTTAATGTTTGACAAATATTGCTTTTGTTGGACATTGTACTTTTGAGGCTTTTTTTATGTAAAAAAAAATTAGAGTTGTTTAAATGGCAACTATGCAGTTTATTTATAAGGATAGTGCCTGTTTTAAATATAATTTCGGAGATTCAGCACGTTGGCAGCCATCAGCCTGTCATTGAGCAGAGCAAAGACGGTTGGCGTTCCGCCACAAGATGGCGACAGAGACCGCATAATAAGTAGCAGCTTTTCTACAGCTGAACAAATCATTATAGAACAGGTAAGTGACATCCTAAGTCAATCTCTCACTTTTGTATGTTGTAGTGCTGTATTTATACCATAGTAATCTGGTAGTGTTTGCGTTGCTTTGGCTTTTTCAGGGTTAATTATTGTGATATCCCGATTGCAACAGAAATACTAGGACTAGGATTTCTGTAGACTGATGGCATTTTATGCCGTTCAGCCTTATAATCTTAAAATGTGAGCAGAATCACCTGTTTTGTCATCACTTTAGACATTACGCAAGAGAATCATTCAAACACTAGCTCTAAAGTGACATTTGTGAAGTAGCAACAGTTTCTGCTGTTCTGACGATCAGCTGCAGTTATGAATAAATGAATGGTGGAAGTAGTTAAAAAAAGTACAAAACCATTTTTGAGACTCTCCGTGTTTGATTTTAATTTTTATATACACGATTATGTCATCGACCTGTTGTTTGAATGCAATATTACACTCGTAGCAGTGCAATATGGCAGTATATCGGAGCGACACTAAGGCATTTAGCCTGCGGCCTCGAGCCAACGCACGCCTCCCACCAGTGCTGATATAAAGCCATATCGCACTGCTATTCATGCAATATTGCTCATTCATTTTCTTTTCAGCTTAGTCCTTTTATTAATCTGGGGTCGCCACAGCGGAATGAACCGCCTACTTATCCAGCATATGTTTTACGCAGTGGATGCCCTTCCAGCTGCAAATATATCTGTTTGTTTGTTTGTTATATATATATATATATATATATATATATATATTTATTTTTTTTCTCAATAATATTGTATCGTGATAAGTATCATGATAATATCGTATCGTGGTGATTCCCACTCCTACTGGGTGTACCTAATAAAGTGGCCAGTGAGTGTATATCACTTGTAAATTAAACATATTTAAGTGACTGAAATGACTAATGCTTTGCATGTAATACATTGTCCCAATTTCCCTATTTATTGCTTTAATTTATTGCTCTTTAGTAGGTGTGTTATCCAAAACTGAATATTCCTACATTTCTCCATGAGCAGTCGCCGTCTGGGTCGAGGGTCACGTCACCAGGCTTAAATTCATCAATGACCTCATGGTTTTCATCCAGCAAGGAAACGGTGAGCTTATAAATGCATCCACAGTCTGTTCGGCCACAGTACCTACACACACACAGACACACAACACACACAATAAATTAACCCTATAACATGATAGGACAAAGCTTGTGCCATTATGTTCATGCCATCAAGACTTACCAGTCCTCCACAGTAACAGCTGGCTGTGCAATATCTAAATTTTCAGGCTCGTAACCCTCCGCCAACAAGTCAATCACTTGTCTTTTTTGACACAGCCTAAAACAGTGGACAGAAATACACACTGAAACACAAATGAATGAACACACACAAATGGGAAAGACATGAACTCTGGTCACACTTTACAATACTTTAAGTTTTTGTAAATGTATTTACTAACAAACTAATAATGAACAATGTCTGTACAGCATTTGTTAATCATAGTTCAACATTTATGCGTTCTTGAAATCCAAATTCATGCTTGATAACATTAGTTATTACATGGCTGTCTGGAATACTTGATTCTGATTGGTCAGCCACGACATTCCATGGTTTGGTATTTTGAGATAACAACAGCTAAATAACACCGGCTTGTCCCAGCCTCAAAATCACATTGACTGTCTGTGAATACATTCAAATCCATATACTTGCATCCAGGGTTGTGGGTAACGCATTACAAGTACATAATAATATCACTTTTCTAAGTATTGAGTAAAGCAGGGGTTCTCAAACTCAGTCCTGGAGGGCCGGTGTACTGCAGATTTTAGCTCCAACTTGCCTCAACACACCTTCAAGGATGATTCTAGAAAGCCCAGTAAGAGCTTGATTAGCAAGCTCAGGTGTGTCCGATTGAGGTTAGAGCTAAAATCTGCAGGACACCGGCCCTCTAGGACTGAGATTGAGAACCCCTGCTCTATCTGGTTTCGTTTCTGTCAGCTTGGCGTTTTTGACTGTTTGGTGCCATCTTGTGACTGAATAATACAAAACCTAAGACCACAGTATATAATTAGCAAAATAAAGACAGCAGCAGCATCATCTTTGTACTTAATAACTAATATTAACTTATACAACCTCATCATAAAGTGTTACCAATACTTTTTACCCGGCACAAAAAAAGTCCAACATAATGTTTTCGACTACAATTTGTTCGTCTTACTCAAAAGAGGTGCAGAAGTATTTGGTGATGAATTCGTCATTGTGAGCGTGTCCACAGTCGCCGGGCATGTTCTCCACCCTCCATTGATCACCTCCGTTTTCTGTGAGATCCCAGTAGTCCAGATCCTCTGGGGAAAATACCACAGGACAACATATCAGACATTCCGGCTGAAGGCTTTCAGACATTTCAGCTGAGGCTGAAATGCATTTTACTCAGTTGACCATTTTTCTTGCCCGACGTACAAGCTGTACAAAGGGCATCCAAAGCTATTGGTTTATTAAACAGCATTTTGTTGCACTTTATTTTGTGTGTACATACAGAGGTGTTACAACCTGTAAGAAAATACAGGGTTATATATGTTAACTACACAGGTTAAGGATATGTTCAGGGACTGTACCTAGTTATCACTGCAGTTCATGTAAAGACTTTGATAAGTAGGCTATATAATATGTACAGTACATGTAAAAGGGCTTCAGCTATCCAGCATGTTTATATTGTTTTATGTATGTTAACAATATAACACAACATATTTGTATCAATTTATACTTACTGCTAAAATAGTGACTACCTGTTCTGCTACGAGTTACAGAAATATTAAGTAAAGGTTATAATTAAAGGTTTTAGGACATTATAGGTATAAATAAGGTTTTATACACATAGACTGCATTGATTTGACCAATATATATATATATATATATATATATATATACTGTTTAAACGCAATTGATTCTAGTCAGAAAGCATTTTAAAATGTCAATCTGCTACTCAGACAACTTTTCAATTGCTATATCAATGTTAATAAACATTGTGCTTGTTCATTGTGTGTGTGAAAAATGTGAAGCATTTTAACTTAAGAAAGGCTAACACTTATTTTATGTCCATTACATTATTGCTGACGGAGGGGAAATAAATAAATATGACGATTAAAGAACAAATGACTCACCATCTCCATTAGGATTTTTTAGGAGGTTTCCAGGCATTCCGTTGTATTTGAGAGATGACTATTCTTCTATTCAGACAGACAAGGTAGATAAAACAAATGAATAAAGACCATGTGTTGAAAAGACAAGGACTTACGCATTTACCTTGTGTATCGATTACATTTCCTGGATACTGCAGTGGCGCCACAGCTTCATTCCAGGACACTAATCGCCAGGAATTCAATATGAAAGAACGCGTAAAGCTGACATATAAAGCCGAAGCGTTTCTTGTTTCCTTACATTTGAACGCGAGGACTTTCATAAAAACAGCGTACAACTGATGCCATAAGTATTGTTTGTTGCTAAAGTTTAGCCGTTTGCAGCGAGCTGACTCGTGGTTCCTGCTGTTTGGCCTAAATGAGACATTTCTACACACAGATGAAGTAAATACAGCACAGCGCGCAGATAAAAGGGTAAAGAGCCATAATGAACAGTACTTACAGAGAGAGGTGTTTGTCGTAGTCTGACCTCAGCTGAGTCTGTGTAGGGGTGTGTGTGTGTGTGTGTTTTTGATGTGTTGGAGCTTCCTGTAATCTGATACCCACCCATGCAGTCCTTCCTCTGGTTGGCAGAAAGCAGCACATGAGCAGTCCTGCATCAGCAGCTGGATATTCAGTCTGACAGTTTTGCCCAGCACAGCACATGTGCACACCAGTCTATGGTGCAGACTAGCACTAATGCCAATCACTTCACAGAGGAAAACCACAAGTGACATGCAGAGAATAAAAGAAACGTCACTCTAAGCTGCAACACATTTCACAGTGTTTTTCCTTACAAATATTTAAAGTTCTTATTTCAAGAATTATTAAAGAAGAAAAACTACAAAGTAGCGCTGGGCAAAAACGAATCGCATCCAAAATAAAAGTTTGCTTTGAGATAATATGTGTGTGTG
>CAIGQW010054176.1:11275436-11299406 GCA_903798125.1 Danio choprae
TCCAGTGCTTTTGCTTTTATTGCAGTAGTTTGACATGTTATATTATCAAAGGAACTGAAGGCGTCATTGTTTTTAGGCTAACGTTACCTCATTAGCAATGGCTGGCTAACTCATTAATTCATTAGACATGGTTTAGTTCGATTAAGCAAAAGGAGATCAGTATTGTTTTTCTGCATTTCCTCATAGTTTTCACATTTTTATAAGGGTTTATTTTGTCAGACTTATTTTCGATCTCTTTTTTTTGGCTGTTTGTAGTCGGTTAGCGGGCATCGAGTTGGTAAAACTAACGTTAGCTTGTTAGCTTTCTATCCCATTATTAAGTACGATTTTTACAGTAGACGTGTGGTTTTGTCCATACAAACGGCGTTTCGATGTAACGAGCGAATTTACAATGGTACATAGTGCCCAATTGAATGACGGCGACTAACCGTTTGGCGTTTACTCGTAGTTGTCGATATTATGTCGAATATTTATACATTTGACAACCACTGGCACTGACGCGAGTCACGCGACTGCGCATGCGCGTTCATTGCTTTAATTCTCCAACCCCCGGTTACGAAAAGTAAAGCAATGAATGCCTTTTTAACTACACTCATCTACGGTTGACTTTTTTTTTTTTAGCATATAATGATCAATAACCCTCTAAGTTTTTCGGCTGCATTAGTTCAAGAAGTTTTTTCCCCATGGGGTTTGAAAATGGTGTTCATTAAAGTCTTTAAGCAATAAACCAACTGCAACCAGCTACTTTAGATAACATATGTAATTATAAAACTGTTGATTTGTCAATGCTGATTATGCATAGAAACAGTGTTTAAAAGAAACTATTTTTTTGTGCTTGTAGTTAGCGGATTTTACTTTTCTTTGTTAATTTGGTCACTGAAGAATTATTTTTGTGCTGTTTGTTTGGATTCTCTGATTTGTGGAGATGACTTGGCACAATAATAGCTTATGTTGTTTTATCCAGGAATTCCACTGTACATTTTTTCTATACAAAAAATATAATGAATAAATGAAGCTTATGCCATCAGTTAACAGCCTTGTTACACGCAGCAGGTCTTTCTTTAAAGCTTAAGCAAGTGTTATTAAAAATCAGTTACCCTATGGAGGTAATTAATGGGATTTTTACTTGTGTAACCTAGGTGTTGCCTGCTATGTACTTAGACAATTACCAGTAAGCTGTTCTTTGTTGATTCTCCCCAAAACTGTAAACACTCTTGAGTGTGTAATGCTTTCAAAACATTGTTTGTTTATCATGAATAGCCCAGCATCAGTGACTCAACCAATGGCATGTGTTTGGGGTGGGACTACCTGTTTAAAAGCAGTCATTAGTGTGTGTTTTTTATCCATTTGGTGATGTTAGTGGGCAGAATGACACTTTTCAACAAATGTAACTGAGTCATTCATTTCACACTTGCGCACTAGGTTTAACAGTGTGGTGTTTCTTATGTTCGTAGAAAGTTCATATATATATATATATTTAAAGAGCAAAGCATTGCTTGGGTTCTTATTGGCTGTCTTTTCCTTAACGTTTACCTTTTGAGTTCGATCCTAATATAACATTAAATGTGGTGATAATCATTTTAAATGCTTTAAAGGTGGCATTAACCTTAGTGAAAATCTGGTAAAATGGCTAGTTTAATGTCATTCATGGTACTGTTTTTATTGCAGGGCTACAGTTCAACATTTAAGCGGAAAAGGACGGTGGAAGATTTCAACAAGTTCTGCACTTTTGTGCTTGCATATGCTGGTTATATCCCATATCCACAGGAGGTGAGTACTATCTTGTCTTAGTGACGGAACTGCAAGGGGATTGTGCTAAAAATACTCTCTGTGCTTGTACATTTGATAGAAAGTGTTGCAGGGTGAAGTGGCCTATCTTTCCTCAAGATTGCTCGACAACAATCTGACACATCCAACCTCCTGAGGTTCCTTATCCTTGGCAGTGGTGTAGCACTGGGTGTTTGTGGGTGTTTTGTTTGCTTTCTGTTGGTGGCACACCCCTTTTGAGCTGCTTTGCTGCTGACGCTCTTGTTTGATCCACAGAAATGGTGGTGGCTCTTATGTCACGGCCGCTGAGAGACATCCCCCTCCAAAAAAAACTCAGCCCCCCCTCCCAGGGTAAGAGGGCCACTCCAGTCTCCTCCATTCTCATCTCAGACCCTGTGCCATTCTTCACAACAGCAGTGTGTGTGCATCCACAAACACTTCGGTTTCAGGTCTTCCCCTTTAATGGATCCTTCAAATGGATGGAGGCTAAATCGAGGAAACTCTGTTGCAGGGAGATGCATGAGGGCTGAAAATAGTTCCAAGTGTTCCAAAACCTAGTGAGCTGCCTTGCTTTTATTGCTGCCTTCTAAAGCCCAATTTAACTTCAGTGTCGAGTGATCATCGTACCCCACAGCGCATCCCCTGCATGTAGCCAGTGCCATTGTGAGCATTTATACTTCTACGTCCTTTCTGTGTTGCTCTGCAGTAACACTTCCGAAATGCTAGTTTGTGGTGAGGTTTAATGTTTAATTGCTGGTTCTTGCGTTTAGTTTACTTGGGAAATGTGTGGGATGTTAAGGCTGATTTATACTTCTGTGTTGAGTGATCGCCGTTTCCCATGGCATATGCCTTGCACGTAGTCATGCATTTATACTTCTGCGTTCTGTTTGTGTTGCTCTGCAATAGCACTTCCAAAATGGTAGCTGGCTGTGGGTTTTTATGTTCCTCTGTGTCGAGTTTCTTCATCTGTGTTTTTAATGCTACTTACTGTATAAGTAGCTCAAACTCGCTTATTCAGAGGTGGAAACCGGCGGACGTGCAACAACTTTAAGTAAACGAGTAAACACAAATCAAAAGTGTTCAGATGGAGCTCCTCCACAGGACTTGACACTTCTAAATACTTGCTCCAACAGGCTCGCTTCTCCTGTGGCTCTTAGCGATGCCCACACTTGTCAACCCTACCAAGCCGACCAATCACAGAGCTTGTGCTACACATCGTTGCAGCATGTAGTAAAATTTTTTGAGAGGTGCGCATTAGCCACGACGAAGGGTATGCGACCGCGCAAAGGCTGCTCTGGACCATACGTGTGCACTCGACGCAGAAGTATAAATCAGCCTTTACTGTAATACTGGGTTCACACCAAACATTCGGATCACTTCAGTCGCCGGAAATTACTCTCTTTATGTTCTTCATTCATTATCATGAATGTTTTTTTTATCTTCGCAAGAGACTCAAACATTCCACGAGTTTAGACGTGTATATAACTACCATTGCTGCTTTGTACCTGTTGTTGAAATCCCCAAAACGTTGAAAAGCCAAATACGGACGTGTTTGTGTTCACGGTACCATCCTGAGGCACACAAAACTGAATTTCACTGCCTTCTTCAGTAACTGTGTCTGGATGACAGCTACTTGAGGGTGACGGTTGGCCAGTTTGATGACCTGCTAGGGTTGCTGACAGGGTTTTTCGGTTGTAAACTAACTACTGATGATCCATCTCAGCTGCAGAGCACCTGGCCTCAGGTGAGGGGCAGTTTCATATTTACATACAAGTCCAAATACAGAAACAATGATGAGGTGAATAAGTGGTTGATTTGAATATTTAAATTGTTTAAAAAAAACAATTTGCGCTGCCAGGTGGAAATTCGCCTTTATTCATATATTTGCATTGACTGTGTGTAGCTTAGTCATGCGAATACTTTAATACCACGTTTGTTGTGAAACCAGCAATAACTAGTTCAAACTATAAAATTTAACCATTAACTAAATTTAACCATAAAATAAACACAAAACAAAAGTTTCTGGAGCTTCTTCATAGGACTCGAGACTTATTAAACACTTTTGCCCCTAACCTATTGAACACTTGCCCCAGATCTTTTGCTCCTAATAGTCACAACCTGTTGGTACATTTTCTTGTGAGGTTCCTGTCAGGGTATGACAAAGGGAAAAGGCTACCCGTAGACCTACCGTTCACTCAATGCAAAAATATAAATTAGCCTTAATGAAGCATTCTATAAGCTAACATAAAGTGCATGGTTAGATGTTGATGCTGGTATGTTGTTCAAAATGAAATTATACAACACGTATTTGGTGATTGTCAGATTTGGGTGCCAAATAGTCGGTGTGGATGAATGATGTCACACTAACATGGTGGAACTCGGGAAGATGTAAGCAAATATAAAGCATTGGAACAGCAAACATATTGGGATAAGCATGTTTTATGTATTTTTTGTTGTAAGTCAAACACAAACAAACAGGTATAGTCCAAGTCCGTTTTTTGAGCATTAGACATTAACTTCTAAAAGCATGAGGTTTAGCACAAATGTCCCACTCTAGACTTTGTTTCTCTTCTTGATTGAATTTTTGTTGAACATCAAGCTCAAGCAGTGCATTCTGGGCGTATTTTCTTTGTGAGGATATTTTAAATGCCAGCACATTTTGGACCAGCTTTCACATCAACTGTTACCCATCTGAAAGGATGTCTAGGCAGGTCACTATGTTTTGGAACAGCTCCTGCATATCTTCACTGCCTTACAGCTTATAAGAACTAGTGTATTCAGAAAGATTATTTGATTGTCTTGTTCCTCTAATTCTAAGTCTTGCATTTATATTCTTTTTTATTTGAATTGCTTACTCCTTGCTTTGTTTTTGCAGGCTGCTCAGCACAAAGGAAACATAACCCTTCATAGCACACAAATAATGATGGCTTTAATAACAAAGGAACAAGCAGTAAATGAGGATATAAAGTAAAGGGTAGACAGAGACGGACCCGTGAGAAATGATCCAAAATAATCCACCATTGATGTGGGATCCATGTGTTTCTGAGCTCATTAGTTGTGACCGAGAAAGCTGATTATGTTTTGACATCAAAATGAGGGGGAGGTTGTACAACGGAAGTTCATAAACCTGCCGTTTGTGTGCCTTATTTTTATTTTATTTTTTTACAGCAAGCAGTCATTTTTGAGTTGAGTTTCATTGTGCAGGCGCTCGCAGTTCTGATGACCTGTAATTAATGTTTCTCTTAGGTGGTACTGTAGCTCTTAACTTTAGGACCGACTTTGCAAGAGCTTCTGTTTCTCTGATCTGTGAAAGGTTTTATATATTTTAACTAGTCAGTGTCTTGTGTATATTCTATTAGTATTGGTAATAATGTTCTTCACTTCACTCTAGGGTTGCCACGATACTGGAATTCCGTAGCAATCGGTACTGAAACCATCCATTTCCCGCTAACATTTGAGCGCTGTGGAGCACGTTCTTAACCAGTGCTGATTGTCCATTGTGTTCACGTGCTCAACAGAAATGACTGTGATTGGCTGTTATCAGTTCACCAAACTCACCACAGTTTACTAAGTGTAAACACAGAGACAGGGACACTGGAGCATTTCAAAGTCACGTCGATCAGCTGGTTTGTCTATAAGCTGACTTACGAGCGATCCGCTGATGAATCACGGCTTTAAAGGGCTCCAGTGTCCCTGTATCTGTGGTTACACTCAGTAAACAGCGGTGAGTTCGGAGAACTGATGACCTTCACAGCCAATCACAGTCATTTCTGTTGTTTCTGTGAACACAATGGCAAATCGGCACTGTGCTCAGCTCAGCAATGTGCTCAACAGCGCTCAACTGTTAGTGGGAAATGGACGTTTTTTTTAAATTTCAGTATCAATTGGTACCGAATTCCAGTATCGTGACAACCCAACTTAACTATGATTCTGCAGTTAATTGTTTGGCTTTTTAATGATCTTTTTCCCCATCAAATGAACTTGTGAGTAAATCAATTAATGTAGATATGTCTAATAAAGATATGTTGGGATTTTCACTTTAACATTTTTATTAAATTACTCCAAACAGTCCAGCACACTACTCAAGCTTGCATAATCATGATTTTTTTTTTTAATCAACCTATCTTAGGCCTGAGCAAGTTTGAGTAGTACATAAAGGCACTTTATTTTTTGGTTAGTCAGACTGTAAAATAGAAATGTACCTTTTTAAACTATCTTAATTTGATGTAAGTAGGCATTATCATCTCGCACCAATGTGGTCTGCATTTCCTGTCATTACAAATATTGCACCATAGCCAAAAGGATTCATGGGTGTGGATGCTTTTATGTTAATTAATTTCACCATATGTTTTACTAAAACATGCCGTGATGTTTTTTTTTGCTCATTTAGACTTCTAACTGATGCCTCAGTTTAAGAATACTATGTGATCTTGGGTAAAATCATGTTTTTTCTGTCCACTGTCCACAGGAGGCGCACTTGAGAAACAGCTCTAGTCCTCCTAACAGCACCGGCAGCACTGCAGACAGCGATGGTTGGGACAACCAGCAGCTGGGCTGCAGTCTCTCCTCGCCGGACGAGCCCCCACCCAAAAACCGTAAGAGCTTTGCTGGATTTAAGAGACCAACGAGCGAAAATTCAGAGCCCCAGAAGCGCCCCAAGTCAGCAGGTCTTCTTCTTGAGGGTCGAACGAAGGCCGACAAGAAGAAGAAGAAGAAGCTAAGGAAGTGTAAGGATGAGGATTTTAGAAATTTTGCCCCATTTACTCCTCCCAGAGTTGAAGGGGAGATCTCCAATCTTGGATGTTCTATCAAAGAAGAACCAGAAGATTACCTTAGCATCTCTGCACCCAGCACTGGCTTTGGCGGTGACTATCCTGCACACACTGGCACATGTTCAAAACCTGTCTCGAGCTCACAGGGATCAGGGATGTTTAAGGAAGAACCTGACATTGACCATTCATGCTGGGATGGCTCTAAAAGTTCAGATCCAGAGTCTGAGGATGTCGAGAAACCCTCAAAACTTGAGCGAGAAGCCATGGTGTTGAAGGAAGAAAGTTTTTCTGCTAAACGAACTGTGGTCCGTCAGGGAAAACAGGTGGTGTTTAGAGATGAGGACGGGTCAGCGGATGATGAGGACATCATGGTTGATTCAGGTAGGCGTTTTGGTTTTTATAAAAAATAGATTGCTGTCACTTTCTCTTGTGTGTTAAGCTTGGCTGAAAAAAAGATTGCAATAGTATTGTGATGTATACAGTAACCATCGCTTTCTCCTGGAGTTTGACATCAAATGTAACTAAAGAGATATGACATTTGTTTTTTTAAATATGAACCAATAAGGTTTAGGCTTTATCACCCAACCGACCGTGTTGAGTGTGCTGGTTTCATTCTCCTTTAAGCTGTATTCACTGCGCTGTGTAGCAGCTTTTACAATGGATGCATAAAGAGCTGTGCTTTAAAAAAAAAAGCATTCTTAAAATGCCTTAAAAAATCTCTATGCTTTGTCGCTGTACCAGCCTAAGCACAACAGCAGTGGAGTACATTGGAGTACATTCATTCACTGTCAATAAAACATGGTTATTTTATTGGCTTTTTTATTATTAGTATAATTTAGGTTATTGAGTTGAATTCTTACAAAATTACTTTGTAATAATTATTTATTCATTCATTCATTTTCTTTTTGGCTTAGTCCCTTTGTTAATCTGGGGTCGCCACAGCAGAATGAACCGCCAACTTATCCAGGATATGTTTTTACACAGCGGATGCCCTTTCAGCTGCAACCCATCACTGGGAAACATCAATACACACTCATTCACACACATACACTACGGACAATTTTAGCTTACCCAATTCACCTATAGCGCATGTCTTTGGACTTGTGGGGGAAACCGGAGCACCCGGAGGAAACCCACGCCAACACGTAAGAACATGCAAACTCCACACAGAAATGCCAACTGACCCAACCGAGGCTCGAACCAGCAACCTTCTTGCTGTGAGGCGATTGTGCTACCCACTGTGCCACTGCGTCGCCCATAATTATTTATACTTTAACTAAATAATATAAAGCAGTTTTTAGGTTTGGTTTTCACCTAAGTGCGTCCAGAATTTGTTTATTTATTTTTTGGTTTTGGCCCAGAATTTTAATTTATTTCACTTCACAGAATTTTTTAATTTTACAAAAATCACTTTTATACGGGGTTTAAACACACTTGTGTGGCAACAGTCAGTGAATATAACCAGCTCATTATGGTATAAATGTATTAATTTTGTTTTTTATAATCACACGTAATAAAAACAGTCTGTAGAAACACTGTGATTGACATTCTGCCTTTGTACGTGTCATCAGAGGGGGAAAACCCTATCCATTAGTGACGATCTCTTCATCACATTAGTCCTGTTTTGAATCTGCCACTATGCTGACACATTGGTATTTGTAGCTTTGCCCCCTTTTAAAAAAAAATGGCACAATCTCATTTGAATTTAAAGCGACAGTCACCAAAATGGCACAATTGTGCACAATTTTAATCTGCCACTATGCTCACACATAGGCATTTGTAGCTCCGCCCTCTTTTGAAATAAGCACAATCTCATTTGAATTTAAAGCGACAGTCACCAAAATGGCACAATTAGATTTAAAGCCGAAAAGAGGCAGCTTCAAAGAGTTATAAAACATTTTTTTGTGGTGTATTCTGAGCTGAAACGTCACATACACACTCTAGAGACATCAGAGAAGTATTTTACATCTTTACATCTAATGACAGGCACTGTGAAAGGTAGATTGCAATGGTATGTTTTATAAAGCAATTGTTTTCCTATAGAGGTTTGCACTGTTAAATATAGATTGCTCTTGGAGATTGCTCTTTCTCTTGGACCTTCAGAAAAGTACATTATAATCTTGTAAATATTAGAATTTTCTGTCTCTCTGTCTCAGATGATGACTCCTGGGACCTAGTTACATGTTTCTGCATGAAGCCATTTGCCGGGCGGGCGATGATCGAATGCAACCAGTGCAATACGTGGATCCATCTTTCATGTGCCAAAATCCGCAAGTCCAACGTCCCCGAGACGTACATCTGCCAGACGTGCAAAGACTCAAAGTTTGACATTCGCCGCTCCAACCGTTCACGAGTGGGCTCTCGAAAACATATTCTCGACTGATGCCGCTCCTCTTCTTCTGCCCATCCAATATGTACAGAAACTCCTAAAAAAGGTCTTCTTGAAGATGAGACTCAACGAGTATAAAAGAGGAAGGGCTCAGTCACGTTCTTTCTGTTTGTGTTTTTAATATTTCTCAATCTTCCTATATGTTTGCGTCAGGCAATCAATACTCGGATGATGCATTAAAGGAGAGCCGATATCTGCAGTATGGACAGCAGGAGATGGTACACGCCATACAAGGTATTATTACGCAAACTTGAGTTGTGCTGGATGAGAGGAACTGGGTTCGGATTGCACTTTTTTTAAGGAACAAAGGGGTAGCTAGTTATTCCTCTTTGTGCCCATAGCTTTCAAAAGTATGTCTATTTGTCAAAGTATGTATATTATATGAAATAACTGTAAGATGTTAGTGTTCAAGATGTTTAGGTGCATCGTTTTAAACGTGGAACCCACCCCCTCGCCCCAAATGTGTATGAGGCGATGGGGTTTTGTTCGTTGGATAATGTTGATCAAAGTTTTCATCAGCAGTCACTGATGCTTTGGGGAGAAACGGTTCTTGCTACATTGTGGTATTTCTTTTTTATATATATATTTTTTTATGAAGAACATGTTAACACATTGGTGATCAGACTTTATGTATCATTTGATTTATAAAGCCTAATATGTTCTGCATTTCCTGGCCTGTATTGAACAAACCTTTTTGTTTGCATGTTGTAATAATTGACTATCAGGCAAATTTTTCTTCTTTTTTGTCACTTTTAGCTATCGTTTTAAGGTTAAATATGTGAATTATGTGATAGCTGCAGGTTAGGGAAGTGACAGAAAAATCCTTGAATCTCTCAATCTTGTGGCACATCCATGTGACATTTCACCACATGATCATTCAGCTGTTTGTAGATATTTGCTTTTATTCACAGATTTGATTAATATTTAGCTTTTGATTTCCTTTTTGTCATTAAAAAAATGTCACAATGCGATTATCTCCTTGGAATGCTCTTGTCCAGTTTTGAGAGATTCACTTTACTGCCAAAGGGAAGAACATTTCGTATTTTTTTTTTAATACCTGCATATACTGAAATCCCATAGCTTACATGGTTATAGTCATATTTCAAAACACTATTAACCATTATTATTATTATTAGTGGTTCATTTTTGAGCTTGTGTTAGAATGAATCATTCATAAGGGTGTATTTCTTGCTAACTGCTGTGACCGGTCTAACCTGGTGAATAATTGAGGAGTCTTTTCTTTTTCGTTTTTTTCTTGTTCATAGGCATGCTGTGATTTTTGTCTTATAAGCTGGTCGACTCCCATCAAAGATTCTCGAGTATATTATGTACTTCTCATATTTTTTTTGTAAATCTTGTGACTAGGATGTCATCAGAATATGCTGTTCTGATTGATGAGAGAAAACTGCAGAAGATAAAATATTTGGCAACCTCTAGTATGGATATTTGGGAAAACCCTGATATATGTTAAATAGTCTGCATGCTTGACTATAAAACCCGCGTAAGCCATAGAAATCTGATCCAAATATTCACCTGAGTATCTCTATGATGTGTTTTCGGTTCCTAATGTAAAATTAAGACACACAATGCTGATTGTTCATGAAAATAACAGGATTTGTGAAACTGCCTTGGTTTTATTTTATAGTGAGTCAGTGGACAGTGATGTATTCTGGATTTTGTTCCAACCTTTTATTTCAGAACAATTTGTCTTCCTCTTTAAGGACATTTTTGGGAAGTTGGACTTAGTTTAAACATGCTAGTTTCTCATTGTTTTGTGGGAAAACAAGTGTAATTACTTATGTTGACGCTTTTTTTTTTTTTTGTGATCAAGGGATGGGTGATGGTTCAGTACATTTTGTTTTGTACAATCATAATGTGTATGTAGTATGACAATGATATTTCAGGGCTGTTTGTGTGCAAGAGAAGAACTGTTGAAGACGTCTGAGCTCATACTGTTACGATGAGGGATAAAAGACTGCGTCCAATGAAAAGAAAGAGAGAGATGTTTCTGTGAAACTTGGTGTAAACCGTTGTAAATAAATAAAGAGATGATTTTAAAATGATCATGAAATTTAAATGATTTTTTCCTCATCTTAATGGGATAGTTCATCCAAAAATGGAAGTTTATTCACCATTTACTTGGCTGTTGCTAGATCAGATACGGTCGCGGTCGTAAGTTAACGAGAATTATTTATATTATTTATTAAATTTGCCATTTATTGTATTTTATTAATGCCTACCCCCACCCCAACCCTAAACCTAACCATCACAGTACTGTAAAAATATTAATTATTGTTATACAGTGTTACAAAAATGATGCTATATTGATGAGCGTATCCACAGCTGTATCCAATCTAGACTTTACCCATTTACTCTCCCTCAAGTCGTTTCAATCCTTCGAGTTTAATTTCTCTGTTGAACACAAAGATATTTCGAAAAATGTTAGAAATCGTTGAAAAAGACAGCTACTATTGAAGTCAGTGGTGACAAGTTACCAACATTTTTCAAATTATCTTCCTTTGTGTTCAAGAGACAATGAAACTAAGGTTTGGAATAAGTGAAGGTTGAGTAGATGATGACAAAATGTCCTATTTTGGGTGAAATATGCCTTTAGGTTTTGTACCGTCATACAGGATTCTCTTAAAATGCCCTCATAAACAAATCTACCAATCTCCAAAGAGTTTGTTTGCATATACATTGCTTTGTAATGTCACATGGACAAACACATTGCTTCTAAACATATGTAAATGTAAAAAGAGTATTGTCAAGTTATGTTTACCCCACAGACTGAAGAAGAAACGACTGAAGACGAAGATAAAAGCCCTTCCAGCCGCAACCCATCACTGGGAAACATCCATCCATACACACACATACACTAAAGGCAATTTAGCTTACCCAATTCACCTATAGCGCATGTCTTTGGACTTGTGGGGGAAACCGGAGCACCTGGAGGAAACCCACGCAAACACGGGGAGAACATGCAAACTCCACAGAAATGTCAACTGACCCAGCCGAGGCTCGAACCAGCTACCTTCTTGCTGTGAGGCGATTGTGGTACACACTGCGCCACCGCGTCGTCCGAACACAATACAAAAAACCAAATAAAAGAAAACAAACTGATTGTAAGTGATTAATGGTGACTCACAAGCCAACATTGGGTGACAAGTGCCAAAGTTCCTTTACATTGTACTGTAGTCTTTGCTAGTAATGATGACTAATGCAGATCACTCACTCGTCTCACCCAATATGACATCTAATTAATAGGCGAGTATGGTACGATAAATGTATTTACATCTAGATAAATACTTACTACACATTACAATTTTACTTAAACATTTGACATCCGAAAACATGATGATATAAACGCAAAACATTCACAAGTAACCATTCAAAACAATACCGATCGATCTCCCCCTTTAGGAGTAAGTGGTTTGGTCGGTTTCCTTTGCAGGTATGAAAGTACTACACATTCGACGTCCGTGGTTTGCCGTCGTTTACTCCAGCAACACGACAATTAACAGGTATGACATACAATATAGTATCTCAGCTTACTTGTTTTAGTTTATGTATTATGAATGGTTAATAACAAGCGAATGAACAGAACATAATGTAAATCTAAATGGATGTCAAACATTTCGCAAGTTACTTCCGCGCCAAAATCCGCCCGCCTTCATCACCGCGTGAGCTTGGTTAATTAAATATTTGCGTTAAAATAGTAGTTTAAAATGCGTAAACGAGTAGTTAAAAATGTATATTCGATAAAATGGTTGTTGAGTAGGCCTATATATATATAAAAAGAGAACGCAGGACTTGTGGGTTTCTTCACTTTTATTCTTTAAATTACTCTTCAGGTTGACTACATTACATTTAATACATGTGTACGGTTTTGCATCAGAGAGGAATGTAACACTTATGTTCCAGAGTTGCAAAATGTGGATTGAACAACCTATTTATATAAACATGGGCTATGCTACAAACTTAAGGAGACGTGCAGTACTGGAGAACAAACCAGAGATGTTAAAAGGCCTATTTTTTTTTTAACACATCAAAATAATGCCACAGACTGTCAATAGTTCATGTATTAGTTCTGACTCAGGGGAGACTCAGACTTATGTTACCGCTTTGCAAAAGATCCAGCAACAGAATGAAAGTTCAGAACAATAACGAATGACTTGTTTTCCCTTATATCCCAAAAATGAAGTATGTTATAACTGGAATGATGGTTACAAATACATCTACGACAGACCCAAATGTTACTGACAAAACACTACACAATGAAAAATTAAGAAAACTAATACAAAAAAGGGAATGGCACATAAATAAAACAAACAAATACACTGAAAGAATGGCTATTAGTAGAAATCAGATAGTCCATTAATGAGCTTAATCTTAAAATAAAAGTATAGTGTTGGAATAGATGGCTTTTATACTTGCAACTCAAGTTAAACCTCTAATAAGTGGCAAATAAAACTAAATGGCATTATGGTTTTACACCAGCTCAATCAGAGCATTAATGCTGACATTTTGAACTAGTAAAACTATTGCAGCTTAATTTGTGAGAACTGAGCAGGTGGAAAGTTGCTATCAAGGCAAACCTCCAGCAGATGCAAAGAACAACAAGCTAAACATAAAAACAACAGTCTGACTTTTTCCCCGATTCACTGGGTTTCTGAATGTGTGAAACTGTTGACTTTATTATTTTAAATCTGGAGAAAATACAGTGATATCTGTGATATGGCTTGGCTTCTGACTGAAGGACTTTGTTGAATCTCATAAAAATACTGTGGGTCATACTTTGTATATAAAACAAAAATGCATTAAGATTTATTGGAAATTTAAACCATCTTCCCAATTCTCAGTGACCAACATTAATATTCATTCATTCATTCATTTTCATTTCGGCTTAGTCCCTTTATTAATCTGGGGTCGCCACAGCGGAATGAACCGCCAACTTATCCAGCATATGTTTTACGCAGCGGATGCCCTTCCAGCTGCAACCCATCTCTGGGAAACATCCATACACACCCATTCACACTCATACACTACGGACAATTTAGTCTACCCAATTCACCTGTACCGCATGTCTTTGGACTTGTGGGGGAAACCGGAGCACCCGGAGGAAACCCACGCCAACACAGGGAGAACATGCAAACTCCACACAGAAACGCCAACTGACCCAGCCGAGGCTCGAACCAGCGACTTCTTGCTGTGAGGCGAACGTGCTACCCACTGCGCCACTGTGAGGCCCTCAACATTAATATAAAAGACTTTATTATTAATTCTAATTTTAATAAAATAAATGTAATAAAAAACAACATTTTCACATTTCAGTACAATATATTTTTGTGTGTTCTGTACACACTCAATGCATTCAATTCAATGCATTATGTAAATTATTTAATATTGTTCATACGATATTCTTATTCTCTGACAAAATATGACCCAAACTAGGGTTGATACTGGAATTCGGTACAAATCAATAATGACATTTTAAAAACCTCCATTTCCCGCTATCATTTGAGTACTGAGCACGTTCAGAACTCACGTGCTCAACAGAAATGACTGTGATTGGCTGTGAAGGTCATCAGTTCACCGAACTCACCGCTGTTTACTGAGTGTAACCACAGATACAGGAACACTGGAGCATTTCAAAGTCACGTCAATCAGCTGGTTTGTCTATAGGCTGACATACAGGTACGAGTGATCCGCTGATGAATTGCGGCTTTAAAACGATCCAGCGTCCCTGTATCTGTGGTTACACTCAGTAAACAGCGGTGAGTTCGGTGAACTGATGACCGTCACAGCCAATCACAGTCATTTCTGTTGAGCATGTGAACACAATGGCAAATCAGCACTGTTTAAGAACACACTTAACAGCGCTCAAATGTTGGTGGGTATTAGATGTTTTTAAAATTTCAGTATCGATTGGTACCGAATTCCAGTATCATGACAACCCTAATCCAAACATTTTGTTTTTTCTGAGATTCACTTAGACAATACAAATATTAACATGACCGCAGTCCAATATCCACTTCTTCTGAAGGAAAATAAAATCCTATGGTCACAAGACCTCCTAAAAACAGCAGTACTGGAGGCGGTGTGACCGAAAGATTTCCCATTCTTAAGCCCAGTGTACAAACATGCAAAACCATATGTGTCAAGAAACATTTCAATATCAGATCCTGTTGTATTTTTCGGGTCTTCATTATGGTTTGGACCATACTTATAAAGTACAGTTTAGTTTCCGGAGCTTTATTGTCATATTTTCCTGCTGATATCAGATAGTGTAATGTAATGTAACACTGATTAAAATCGATGGATGGAGTGATACAATAATTGACCTTTTCCCACCACCTGAAAACATACAGCTATCAAAGCCACAGCCAGGTTCAGGTGGTTCATCTGGAGCCTTGCATTTAAAGCTCCAGATCTGAGGCCTGGCTCACACTGTGCGTTTTTAAAAAATCCTAAACGATTGTAGCAAGTCAGACTGGATCAATTTGATTCCCATGTCACACTATAAGATCTCATTTGTCATAATGTAAGACTGAAATACAATCAAGATGCGCAAAAACACAGACACAAGCAAGAAAACTCACCGGGAGTTTGACGTCATCCATCCATGGCACGTTTTACTACCCATAAACAAACTTAAAGTACACATGAAATCAAAAGTAACCATATGATTTTGTTAGCTCACATTGGTAGTTTTGTGGTGAACAATTAATCTGTGCATGCCATTAAGAAAAAAACTAACCGTTTGCCCTTGTAAACTTTAATTGAAATCTGAAAACGCACCTGTTTGTTCTCAGTTATATTCTCAGATTACCTCTGTTTGAGGTATTGGCCCTCCAACTGTCAGTTTTGACAACAAACCAAAATGGTGAGGAGAAGGTGTGTTAGGTTGTAATAACTCTCCCCAGACCCTTTCCCCCATCTTTCTTTAAACTACATCCAATCAACTTGCAGTATAAAAAACAAGCCACCCCCACTGTTTCCTCCTTTAATATTCCGTCTCTATAGGAATTGCGTCACAATACGAACATAAAAAACGATCGCAGCTTCCGGTTCATGTGGACTTTAAACAAACCTTAGCAGCAATTTTTCTCACAGCATGATAATAAAATAAGAAAAAACTGCAAAGCAAACATTTTCCAATGGTGGTTTGAAGTTGTCGTGCCAATTGCGTCATCAGATTTGGCATTCCTATTGGTTCTTGGTTTGACGCTCGTTGTAGATAGTCACACTACAGGAATGTGCCTGGACTATTCTGAATTTGCCAGAACTTCAATTGAGGGAAAATTTGATCACAACTGCCTTAATGCGGCTTTTGGTGAACATGTTAAACCAACAATCAAGGACCACAGATTTAGCCTAGGATTACTACTTTCTTTTTGGATGTCCCAAATGTATCTCAGAGGGCCAAATCGTGGCTGAAATCGCACAGTGTGAGCAGGGCTTTAAGGAGACATTAAGACTTGTTTGACCCATTGACTATGTATGTAAAAGGATTTGACATAAACAAACAACACAAAGGTGATACACGGTTGACTACAGGAAATGAAGAGGAGCAGCCCTTCTGATCACATGATGCCTGACTGTCCCTTTATGTTCCTTTGATGTCCATTACGTTCTGTGCTTTCTTCCAATGTGTGGAAGATCCCTATGTCTCTGAATCAATTCTATGAGCTGAATGAAAAGAGACAGAACAAAAACATCATCTTTGAATGAAAGTGCCACATTTTGGTCAAAAATTGCATTTAGTGCATGTAAAGTAGATTTGCTTTCACGGTGCAGAAAACGGCATCTTGTCAACAATCAAACCAAATTCTTGTAGGCCTCTGATACAACTACAGTGTTTGAGAGTCAAAGTAGATGTTTTGAAGACCATAGACTGCCTTTATGTAAATTTGTTGCGCTTTTGTTATGCAGATCAGAATCAGTGAATATAATAACTCCACTCATTGTGCAAATTACAAGCAGGTACATTATATCAAGGCTCCTCAGTCTGGAGAGAATTCAATCCTGACCCACACAAAACTGTTGTTTTTAATTTTATTGGTAATGACTGTAATGTTGGATTGGGAATAGTTGAAATGTGCTAATGAATATTTAGGCAGCTGATGGAATACAGACAGTGCCATTGCTCTCTTTAGACTGTTCTGAATTTTTGTTACTTTTGGTCTATCTAGGGATGTTGTTCACTTAAGTTAAATGTCACTTGTCATTTTGCGCTTGTTTTTTATGTATTTTTAAATGCAGAAGACGCTTCAAAATCATTTTTGATTTATATATGTGCACATTTATTCAAGTTTTGTTATAACCTATTTTTCCCGACCTTTGACACTTATACAAATTCAGATTTGGATCTTTTGAATTGAGACTTTGAGAAGCCCTGCATTATATTTTACAATAAAGGTATACTCCAAAAAAGCAAAATAAGACCATCTTTTTGAAAATATTCCCAGCTTTTTTCCAGTATACTCACATTGTTTAGGTATCCTAAGAGGATCTGTGTCTCCAGACAATACTTGGTGCATTGCACCTCTGAACTGGTACAGCACCTTTAGACTTTTTTCCTCTCCAACGCAAGGGTCATAAAACCCCGGCAAGCCAGCCTGATTAATACAAAACAAAACTAATTAATACAAGAGTTTAAGCATTTCATTGATGTAAAGAACAGGTTGATTTATTTTGTGTCTAACCTTTGATGCCTCAGTAAGCATGAGTTTAGAGTCTTTCACTAAACACTGAAGCGGGACCGTCACATCAATGACCTTTGCTCTTTCATGTTTCTGACTATTGTCTGACACAAATTTACCATACCAGGCATTTAGAATGATGAGACCTAGAATAAACACATAAAACAATATTAACAGTGCACTATTCATCCATTCAGGAATGTTCAGTATAAATCAAGATGTATGAACAGGAAGTGTAGCAGTTGGCTAAGTAAAACCAAACAAACAGTTGTATTTACAGCTACATATCTACATCAGAAAATGGACAAGAAATGTACAATTTGTGTAAATTCTGTTCAGCAAACATTAGTATTATTCAGACTTCTTTTTTTTAGAAGTCAGACTTTGTTTTTACAAGTGAGAATACCACCATTCACACTCTTTCTAACCAACAAATATACTTTTTTTCAAGTATCATGCACAAAACTATTCCTAGTTGAACAAATACAGGATCAGAATTGAGCATTACTTAAAAAAATATTTTGTTTTAAAATATTCTATGCCGGCAGCACGGTGGGGCAGTGGGTAGCACAATCGCCTCACAGCAAGAAGGTCGCTGGTTCGAGCCCAGGCTGGGTCAGTTGGCATTTCTGTGTGGAGTTTGCATGTTCTCCCCGTGTTTGCGTGGGTTTCCTCCGGGTGCTCTGGTTTCCCCCACAATTCCAAAGACATGCGGTACAGGTGAATTGGGTAAGCTAAATTGTCCGTAGTGTGTGTGTGTGTGTGTGAGTGTATGGATGTTTCCCAGGGATGGGTTGTGGCTGGAAGGGCATCCGCTGCGTAAAACATATGCTGGATAAGTTGGCGCTTCATTCCGGTGTGGCAACCCCAGATTAATAAAGGGACTAAGCCGAAAAGAAAATGAATGAATATTCTATGCCTTTTCTAGGTCTAGGAGTTACTTTTGAACTCATTCAATGGAATAGGGGTGTCAAACTCAGTGTTTGGAGGGCCACAGCCCTGCACAGTTTAGTTCCAACTCTGCTTTAATACACTTATGACGCGGTCACACTGGAGCTTTGAAATTTTGATAATTAGTCATTAAAAAAAGCGAGCGATTGCTCCATATTTAAATATTCTGTACAGAGAGGTCATGTTTTAATCTTCTATTGGTCTCACGCAGTCACGTGATGGTATTTCGCTGGTCATAGTTGACCAAGCTTGAACCTTGCAACGCATCGCAAAACTTGCTGCACGAGCTTACGTTTCCGGTCTGTCGCATTCTCTTGCGTATGAATGGAAGTCTATGGGGCGAAAAGTGCAGTGTGACCGCAGCTTTACCTGGAGGTTTGAAACAAGCCTGAAGGACTTAATTAGTTTGATCAGGTGTGTTTAATTAGGGTTAAAGCTAAACTGTGTAGAGCTGTGGCCCTCCAGGAACTGGGTTTGACACCTGTGGCATATACTGTGCATATAGGACATATAACATTTTTAAAAATGATGGAAATAATTATCAGTGATAATTGCCTGTATCAATTGTTGTCCACAGAGCTTATCTTGCATTTATTTAAATGTATAAAAAAAACAAACCCATTTTAGATTCCTCAGCATCAATGATTCTCTTCACTGACTCTTGCATCAGCAAAACCTGAAAACCAAAGAAACAATAACACGAGAAACTACACATCTGCCCTGATATATGATTGTTTGTGTTGGCACGAGGGAGAATTTGTTTCGTCTGTGCATTTATTTTACTCACAGCAGCTTCAGCCTCTTGCTTCCTGCGAGCAATTTCTGAAGCAGAATCTTCCTTCTGTTTCTCCAAGTCCCTGTAAACAACCACAGTCAGGGCCCTTCATCAGAGAAACTGAGGTAGAGTAAAGACAGGGGTTTCAGGAAAATGGGCGGTTTCAGGGCAGTAATTACGGATAATAACTCACTGTTCCTTCTGGGCTCGTACATAAGGCATAATAATAAGCTTCTGGACAGCTAAGTAGATTGCCAGCGGGCCCACAGTGGCATAAAACACAGCGCTGGGTAAAATCTGGTCGGTCAGGTGAATAGGGAAGAGGTAGGTTTGACTGGCTCGGTTTAACCTGTAGAGAGAAAAAAAATGGCTAACAGAAATGGACCACCCACGAGTAGCTTGTTGTTCTGCTGAGCTGTGCTGCCTTTTGCGGTGCTAACCTGATTTTGAGGGAAACTCCTTGGGGGACACCGATGCTGACGGTTGCAGCAAGAACACTGTGGCGACTGATCTTACGCTCTGCACCATATTCAACCACAGTGCCAAAGAAGCCCGTCCTGTAGAATACAAGCCAATGATCGTCAGAATAGGTGTATTAAGCAAGGACTGGACACTACAGTGAATATTCAGAATTTATTGCATGATAAATGTTATTTTAAGCTTCCTAAAGGCCTGTTTTGAGCCCAGTCAACATTTTTGATTATAGTACATTAAAGTTAAAATACTTTAAGATGATAATATAATAGTTATTAAATAATAATAATACTTATAGCATCTCAATACATTTTATTTCAATTTCACACTACCACATTATAATATATATTATTATTATTATTATTATTAATAAAAACATTTTTTGATGCCAGTAACACATGAATCAATTTCATCAATTAGATTTTTATTATTTATATAATTATTTATTTAATTGCTGAGTTCTTTCTATCAAAGAATGTTAAAAATATTTGATCAGGGTTGCCAAAAAATATCTTAAGCACCAAATCAGGACTTTAGAATTATTTCTTTAGAATTATTATTATTATTATTATTATTAGACAGTAAAGATTGGGGAAATGCTGCTGAAAATTCTGATTTGCAGCACAGGAATAACTTATTTTATTTTTTAAGAATAACCAATTCTTTTTCATTTGTAATACATTTTCAGAAATGTATTATTTTTACTGTATTATTGCTCAAATAAACACAGCCCCATTGTGTTGATGAATATAAGCGACTTCATTCATAATCATTTAAACAAAAATCTTACATACATGACAATTTTGAAAGAATGCAGATTTCCGATGCCATAGTAAAAAAAAAACACATACTTGATGGAACCTTTGACCTTGGTCTGGTCTTCATCCTGGAATTTGTACTGATAGCTCATCATTAGATAGGAATGAGGAATGCCCAGCTGAGAAACAGGAATAAAAATAATTACATTCTGAATGCATTAATTTTATTTTGAATGAAACAAACTGCCATCATCAGTGATTACATTTACATGGACATCAGTAATTGAATTATTTGACTTAATCTGAATAAGATTAATCAACAATATGATTAAGGTGTTTACATTGAGTTGTTTTTTGAATGTTCCTTTCATGTTCCCATTTTACGTTATAGTACATAGTTTAATTAACATCATTATGTCACCATTCAATGCTAGTTTCTTCTGCCGTTTTATGCAACAACAGTTCATGTTCATCATGGTACCATATGTAATTTTGGACATTTTTTAAATTTATTTTGTGACAAGTTCAACTGCAGTTAATTTCTTACATTATGCGTGCAAACAGACGATGGCGGATACAAATTCTTAAGCAACAGGCCACCTCTGCCATTTCATTCACTCTTCATTCATGCCCTCGCAACATAATCAGAGGTACTGGATGAGAGTTCGCTGTAAAGACTGGTGGGAGAATTCTCAGCATAAGTCGTCATTTCCCCCTCGTCGTCATTTCCCCCTCGCACCAAAAATGTGCTCTCTCGCTTGAAGCCATTCTCATTTGTTCATGTGCAATACGGTGTGTCCTGTCGCATAATGTAGCAAAAAGTACTACAAAGCGGTAATAATTTAAGGTGTTTATATGTCTTAATTTCATTTGTTTACTTTGATTATAACTTTAGTAGGATTAAGGTAGTCTAAAATTGCGGTTTGCATGGTAGACTCTTAATCAGAGTAGTATTGTCTTAATTGTATTAAAATCGGATTATTGGTGTCCATGTAAACGTAGTCAACGTGTGGGCTTCACCTGCAGGGCCAATGTGAAGTGGCTTGTTTTGGTGTCTCTGACGATGCTGGTGGTCATGGCAGACTGGCTTCCCCAGCGCCACTGCAGGTAGCCCATAGTGTTCTGGTCCAGGTGACGAGCCATCATTGTACTGGCACTGGGCCGAACGCCACGCGAGGAGAACTGCAATCCCCATTGGGCAGTGACAAAGCTACAAGACACAGATTCATTTAAGATTCATAAGAAAGAGAAACACAAATCATACATAGGTAGGACCCAAAATTTGATATTTGAGGAATTTGGTAATAGAAGAAGACTGACGAGCTTGACTTTTTTTTTTTTTTGGCATGTTGTTTATTAACTGCTATTATTGTGAAGACCATTCATTCATTCCGTTATTATATACATAATAACAAGTATAATTAAGCTGTGCAGCAACATGGCGATAATTATCAAATGAACCTTGTGGCGGATGGGCTACAGCAGCAGAAGACCACACCGGGTGCCACTCCTGTCAACTAAGAACAGGAAACTGAGGCTACAATTCACACAGGCTCACTAAAATTGGACAATAGAAGATTGGAAAAACGTTGCCTGGTCTGATGAGTCTCGATTTCTGCTGCGACATTTGGATGGTAGAGTCAGAATTTGTTGTCCAACATCATGAAAGCATGGATCCATCCTGCCTTGTATCAACTGTTCAGGCTGGTGGTGGTGGTGTAATGGTGTGGGGGATATTTTCTTGGCACACTTTGGGCCCATTAGTACCAATTGAGCATTGTGTCAACGCCACAGCCTACCTGAGTATTGTTGCTGACCATGTTCATCCCTTTATGACCACAGTGTACCCATCTTCTGATGGCTACTTCCAGCAAGATAACGCACCATGTCATAAAGCGTGAATCATTTTAGACTGGTTTCTTGAACATGACAATGAGGTTACTGTACTGAAATGGCCTCCACAGTCACCAGATCTCAATCCAATAGAGCACCTTTGGGATGTGGTGGAATGGGAGATTCGCATCATGGATGTGCAGCTGACAAATCTGGAGCAACTGCGTGATGCTATCATGTCAATATGGACCAAAATCTCAGAGAAATATTTCCAGTACCTTGTTGAATCCATGCCACAAAGGATTAAGGCAGTTCTGAAGGCAAAAGGGGGTGCAACTCGGTACAAGTACCTAATAAAGGGGCCGGTGAGTGTATAATATCAATATAAAAGAAATACCCATTTCACATACAATACCCATCTATGTCATGCTACTGCGGTCAAATACTAATATCAGTAGGAAGCCTAGCTATATACTGAAGTCACCATAACCGTCACAGCGACACCCAGTGTGCACAAACTGAACTAACATTGCCATAATCACATAGGCACCTACCAGCGTGCAGTAACATTTCTGAATACTTTCATCCCAAATAAAGGTCCTCTAACATCCCCTGCACCGAATTCCATCTGAAGATACAAAAGCAGGAAGGAGCATTAGAACCAGATCACCAAACATACTGAAGGTGTGTTGAAATCAGTCTCACCTCTCCCCAACCTCTTGCTGAGGTCACACGCCGAACACAAAGGTTTATATTTCCTCCACCATTGCCATTGTGTGTAGACAGTGATCCAGAAAGGATAGCAGTATCTGAATTGGTCAGCGGTGCCTGCCAAACATAAAACATTGGTGATTAAAAAGAGCATGAGAGAAATTATACCATCATGAAATTGTCACTTGTCCATAATGACCTCAATGGATTGGGAAATGTGCATCCTGTTGATCTCAATATGTGGAAAACCACCTCCGGGAACTTCCTCAAAGTCCTCCTCGTATCGGTCAAAGAGGTCCGTCGCATCTATGCCAACGCTTATTGTCCCCTAAGTTTAAAAAATAGAAAATTACTTTTTTGGAGACCTGTGCAAATAACAAATCTAATTTGTGAACAAGTACATCATAAAAACTACTTTAATAAACGTGTGGTAATTAATTTATATTTAACTGCAATACACAGCGATTCCTGTTTTTCCCAAAATATAGATTTATAATAGATAGCTTTTTAAATAATTGGGACTGTAAATATGTGCAGTTCATATAAATGTCAGTCTCAGTTGCATGGACTTTACGTGTACATGAGTCCAAGGATATCCAACAAGTTGGTGCCTAATAACAAAGGTTTCTGATTTCTAGATATTGTGATTTAAAGTGATAGTTTTAAATCTATAAAGTGTTAAGCCCACCCTTAGCACCTCCAAAAAAAATAAAATAAAATAAAAATCCTGGCACTGCCACTGCATCCACTTGTTCCACTATTCATTTTCTGTGTTCAACAGATTAAAGAAACTCTTACTGTCATTTAGCAATTAATCGTGACTATTTGCAAATAAATA
>CAIGQW010054176.1:11299506-11332102 GCA_903798125.1 Danio choprae
AGTTATAAATCTGATTAAAAATATCAACATGCAAACTGGCAATGCATTAAAAACTAAAAATCAAGACAGAAAGCTGTCCTGAACAATCAAGCACTGATATGACTGTTATTGTCTGTCCTCTAATGTTAGAACCAAACAAACTAGCATACTGAAACTTTAAAATGACACAAAACAAAACTAGGAGGTTCAATAAAGTTAAAAACAGTTTTTTTTTTTCATTATCTCTCCACTGTCATTGAGGTCTGGAATGTCCACCTTAGGGTTTGTTCTCTGCTGGAGTCTCCTCTCATCTCTCTCCCTCTGCAAACGTTCATATTCCTCCCTGATCTCTGCGGGGGTTCGCTTTCTCTCCACCACCTAAAGATATGAGGGATATGTAGACGTGTCATTCATATTACATGCACCACCGCAACACACAACAGCGCAAACAATAGTTATATAAATACTGTTGATGCAGAGAATCAATACTAACCTCCCAACCTTCCACCTCCAGACCTTTCTTCCCAAATATGTCATATATGGCTCGGGATTGAGGGTCACTGAGAACTATTCACAGGTCAAGTAAAGATTATTAACTGTCAATTATTTGGGGTAGAGACATATTATACTGTTTTACTGTCTAGTGTATGACAATTAGACCACTAATTTGATATTCAGCATCAGAGTCTGCTTCGAACATTGTGCATGAAGCATATATATATATATTTTTTTTTTCATATAAGTGCACTTATTCTTTATTTTTACATTTCTTTAAATACTTATACTACAGTACCGGACACAAGTCTTGTCGTCGATCCCAGTTGTAAGAGCAACAAATAATAACTTGATTTCTAGTTGATCATTTGGAAAAGTGGTAGATTTGGTCAAGAAGTGGTCAAGATGGTAGATTATTTTTCTATTAATCATCTGTTGAACTGTATCCCAATCATCACAAATCCTGCAGAAGACCTATTGGAACCCACATGGACCCAAGATTCACAGAGAAATCAGTCAAGCTTGGTGAAGGAAAATTTGGTTCATGGTTTGGGGTTACATTCAGTAAGGGGGTATGCGAGGGATCTGCAGAGTGGATGGCAACATTGACAGAATGAGGTATCAAGACATTTGTGCTGCCCATTACATTACAAACCACAGGGAAGAGCAAATTCTTCTGCAGGATAGCGCTCCTTCTCATACTTCAGCCTCCACATCAAAGCTCCTAAAAGCAAAGAAGGTCAAGGTGCTCCAGGATTGGCCAGCCCAGTCACCTGACATGAACATTATTGAGCATGTCTGGGGTAAGATGAAGGAGGAGGCATTGAAGATAAGGGCAAATTATCTTGATGAACTCTGGGAGTCCTGCAAGAACGCTTTCTTTGCCATTCCAGATGACTTTATTAATAAGTTATTTGAGTCATTGCAGAGATGTATGGATGCAGTCCTCCAAGCTCATGGGAGTCATACACTATAGAATTTTTTTTTCCACTGCACCATGACTTTATATTCTATACTGGACATTATTTCTGTTAAGTGACAAGACTTTTGCCTAAGTAAAGTCAGACCTTACTATCCTAATTAAGTCATTAAACATCAAAGCATGATCATATTGTATTTAGGTAAAATAAGCATAATCTAGAGGCCTTTGCCTTTCATATAAGCCACTTCTGATACCAAATGATCAACTAGAAGTCAAGTTATTATTTGTTGTTCCTAAAACTTGGATAGCAACAAGACTTTTGTCAGGTAGTGTACAGTCATATATGTATACTTGTAGTAAACAATTTCTGTTCTACGGTTCCACAGATAATATAATCCACTGATTTAGTGGATTCCACGTTTTACAAATGACTTTAAGCCAGTATTATGTATTTTATTATTTATCACAACTTTCTAGCAGTCCATTAAATTAATACTTTGTAAATATGATTTTTTTTTTAACTTTGTGATTTTTACATGAATATTCTTAAATAAACATAAATATTCTTAACACTGTAAAGTCAGTCAATTCTGTTTTTGTACCATATGTTTTACCTTTTAATATTTTGGGTCCAGGTAATATTAGTTTGTTTTGAAATATTACTAATAAAAATACAAAAAGCTACTCTTACGGTGATTTTCTAAACATAAATGTTTTAAGTGTTGTAAAGCATTTATCAAACAAACATGCTATTGATTTCTTAGTTAATGTTTAATAACTCGTTTACTGTTTTATTTAATGGAAGTAAAAATAATGAAGTTTACTTGTCATATTTAAGCTAACATTAACAATAACTTCTGTAAAAAAAATAGTTACTTCTCACTGTTGATGTTTAAGGGATAGTTCACTCAAAAATTTTAATGTGTACACTATTTTCCTCACTCTCAGGTGTTTCTAACCTTTTATGAATTTCCTTTTTCTGTTGAACACAAAAGAAGATATTTTGAAAAATGTTAGAAACTTGTAACCATTGGCATCCATAATAGGAACAAAATACACCATGGAAGTCAATGATTACAGGTTTATAACAGAAAAAGTAAACGCGTTTGACACAATTAAAGGATGAGTGAATAATGACATAATTTTCAGTTTTAGATAAACTATTCCTTTAATGCATTAACTAATGAGACATTATTGTAAAGTGTCACCTATTGTACTTTATAATCGTTTTGCATTTTAATTTGATCATTTGTTTACCTAAAATATTATATTATAAATGCCGAAAAATTTAGTTCTCTTTGTTATCACATCTGTTAAGGTAACGCTTTTGTGCAGCTAATGTCAATGTGATAATACTGTATATTGAATTTAAACCTTCAGTTTTCTGCAAAAATGAATATTTGATACCATCGTATACCTAGGTGATGGTTTAACAGCCACATCAATTAATTTATCAAATAATCAAATAGATTTTATTCATCTTTTCTGTTTAAGAGGAATTAAACATAAACATACCATGATTGTCATGTGGGTGAGGTGAGATAAATACAGAGCTTAATGTTTGGATGAATTATTCTTCTAATATATAAAGGAAACAGTCAAAACAGCACCTGGGGACGGTTTTATAATATTTACCCTCATATGCCTGGTGTACATATGTGAAGAGTTGCTCTGCCTGTCTCTTCAGTTCCGGGTCTCTGTGTTTGTCGGGGTGGTAAAGCATACAAAGACGCCTGTACGAAGACTTTAACTCTTCTTGAGTAGCCTAGGGAGTATACAATATAGACAGGAGACAGAAGGACACAAACATTAATTGACTATTAATTATAAAATGTACTTATTTAAATTAATTGGCTATCCTGCTCAGGTAGGACTGTGGGTTGGCGCGCTTTTTTGCATTTAAACTCCGTCGTTAACATAATTTCCGTTACATTCTCCTCGAGTTTGTTTCAATGAATGAATAAATGTACTTGTGAAAATCCGTCGACGACACGCGAGTTGAAGTTTACATGACGGTGGGTATGTTATTAAGTAATTATACATTGAAACTTTTGAGGAAAACGTTTTTTGGCGTAGTGAATATGCGACTGAGGTAAGCCATACGACATTTACCGTGGGTACATTCAAAATATTAATGTACATCACATCGACTGCAAATACCTCGATACTATGACCGCTGACACATACTTCTAACAAGCTGTCAAAACATAAATCGTCGTATTATTAGTCAATGCAATTCCAATGCAACCGGCACATTATAGTATACGATGACAGCTGTATGCACATCTTTCAGGACAGTGTCACCTAAATAAGGAGAATTGCTAACCTATCTTCATTCCTTGCAAGCCTCACACATTCACATGAATTGCGCTCCTTTTAGAAACATATCCACCTTCTTACCTCTCTTCTGACATTGAGTAGAGAATAATAATCTTCGTTATCTACTTCCAATTCATTTTCCAAGGCAGCCGCCATGTTCCCCAGTATTCCAAAAGCCTCCCACCAATCCCTACTACGGCTAGGGTCTGTTCTCATGAATATTAATTACGCAACGTGACGTTTGGCAAGCGGGCCAAACTGATTTGTTGGAATACTGACGCTGGAAAGTAGGCGTTTGTGAACTGGCGAACCCTGTATAAACCAAAGCCTGACTTCAGAATATGAATTATTTGACTTGAATAGACGCCTCGGCGAAACAAAAAACGTCAGCATGACCAAATAAATATTAATAAGGTAAGTCTTCGCCATAGTAAAGCCGCATATTCGCCTACGGCTGAGGCTCAGGATTTGTTTGTTCTCCTGCCACCGTGTGTTATGGAGAAGGGGAGTGAAAATCAAATACACACGCTATTACATATATACGCGTTGTTTTGTTTCTTTTAAACACGCATATATGGATTATTATCTCTCTCTCTCACACACACACACACACACACACACACACACACACACACACACACACGCACACACACTAACTCAAATATATGCTTCTTTAAATAAAATGTTAGTTATGATTACCGCACTGTCATATAAAGTTACCGACGTATGAATATTTGAATCGGTTTGAATGGAGGTTTAACTTAAATGTCAATTTCAGATCCCGCTTTTGCAACAATTTTGGTTCTTTTAGATGCTTGTGACAGGACTTTTAGAATTAAACTATGTATTTACTGAATATGACAATGATATCCTTTAATATCAATCAGTGTATTCTCTAAATATGATAATTATAACCTTTAATATTAATATACGAATTCTCTGAATACGAATGATAGCATGTAGTCTATATGTAGTATATATACATATAAAGAGGTCGACTTTTTAAAATGTTACAACGCCATAACCACTGGCGTGCATTCTTTTTCTTGTTTCTTCTGTTGTTCAAACAACATTGGCAGCAGCCTAATCGCTACATGCTGTTTTGTTGTACGTAAACACTCTTGATTAGGCTTCATTTGGGAAAACGGCAGACGGACTCACAATGCTCAGTCTGTTTACGGTCGATGAGTGGAGCTGTTCTTTCAGCACCATCTCCTTCAGCACCCACGAGTGGACAGCGCTCGAGAAACAGCTTGAGATCCACGCACGACCTCAAACATTTCAGCCAGTGTTTATTTATTTGTTTGTTTGTTTATTTATTTTAAATTCAAGTGCAGACTTTCAATGCAATAACGTTTTAAAGTAAAAGCGCCATCGCATGCATTCATGCCATTCTTAATTCACAGTCATCTTCAGCACGAGTGGCAGATTAACGACCTTAACATGGCTGTTAACATCTAATTATATGACACAGTGGGGCATGTTATTAGTACTTAGAGTGCTGGACACGTATCTCGATTAACAGTGTTATAAGAGGAGTTATCTATCGTCGGATATGGGTGTCTGTCAGACAGAAATATTCGACTTTATTTTGCCTGCTTATTACAAAAAGGTTCCCCCTAAATCCCATAGTCGCATATCCATCCACAAATCCTTATTGGTCGTTGCATTGTAAAGGTGTCTCCTAAATAAAACCCATTCACCAATGGCGTGGAAGGGATGGATAAAAGAGGGGGGTATGGATCTCGAAAAATTCATGAAGCATCACCGAAAGCACCATTGTCATTTATGGCACTTTGCGGCCAATAGCTAACGCGTATTTACGCACGCGCCTCCCGCCTCCATAGCCGCGTCCTCGCCGTGAACGCGCGTGGTACCCCCCCGGTCGCTAGGAGGAGGAGGAGGAGGAGGATGTGGCGCGCGGAGGGGAAATGGCTGCCGAAAACAAGCCGGAAGGTAAGAGAGAAATAACAAGATTATTATTTTTCATTTCGCTGTTTTGTCAGCGCCGAGCTCCAGATGATGAAGGTCAGGATAGGGATGCGCGGCGGAGAAAGTCAGTGACATTTTCGCGTAGCTTGTGTTTGTCACGAAATGGCAAAAAAAGAGAAGCTGAAGCGCTGATGGGATTAGCCATCTCTGAGACGGCTGTTAAAATAACGGGAACGGAGTTAGGTAATCACGGGCTACGTTCATTACGCGACTCCTTTCATCTCGGAGGCTTTTCAAAGTCAACGCGCATCAAAGTCGAGGCGAGCCACAGCCTTCGGTATATGAAGAGAAGCATGTTTGTGTTATAACTGAGACGCGCACATGAGACGCGCATCAGACGCGTGAAATGAACGCGTGAAATGACTCGCGTATGGTTTAGACTGGGATTCCTCCACACCGCATCCACGTTCCCCGTGGGCTGACAAACAAGCGAGCTTCGTGAAGTCAAACGCGGTCAACTACTTCATTTTTTTCGCTCTCTCTCTCTCTCTCTCTCGCATTGAACAGGGCGACGCTTTTAACTCCAAAAGCGATAAATGCAGATTTATGGTGATGCTCTAAAACGTGATTGATTTCTTTCCACCCCCACCAGAACCCCCCTTATAGTGACTGAACCCACCGACAGCTGCTCGATATGCTTCAGTCTCGTGTGGAATATTTTCCCAGAACTGTGACTGTTTGGCCGCCGCTGTTTTGAAGCTGTCAGCAGTTATTTTCTTAGATAATAACACATTTTAAACTGGATTGGAAAGGACACTGGGAAAAATTGAAGCGGAATTTTAATGAGGCAGCAAAATGAAAGGTACGTCTTCTCCTCTTTTACTGAAGCGAAAGCAAGTTTATGCTCTTTCCGTTCACTTCAATTTGATTTGAGTGTAATTATGATTCGTCGAAACCTAAAGTTCACTTTCTTTTGTAGTAACCGAGCGCGCTTTGTATAGACATCCGTTGCTTTTAATGTGGTTCTTGCGTTTCGATGAAATTCTTTGAGATTAAAGTAATTGTACGCCTGTATAGGCTATTAAATGAAACAAATTTGACGGAAAACGTAAATAATTCAGATCACATTTATGATTCACAAGACTCGGCTTCTGATTACTTTGATCCCTTTTGGACTTCGTATTTTTTATATAAGGGCTAGTTAAATAGACATTAGTTTGATCCTAAAGCATCTTGGGAGGAAAATGCTGATTGTTCGGTTTTGTTGGAATATTAGGTCTGGATTAGCTTGAAATAACAACCGTGAGTTTGTCAACATTTAATTATTTATTCAACTATCCTCCAACCTCCCCCCCCTCCCAAATCAAGGCAGCCAAGAAAGGTTTTGTCCATAACAGCCACAGGGTGGTGCTATTGAGCTGTGCAAATGAATAACCCCCCCTTTAACCCCCAAACACACACACACACACACACACACACACACACACACACACACACACACACACACACACACACACACACTTTATAGAACTAAGTGTGATAACTAAGCTCGCCTATTAAAGAATTCCATCAAAGTGACGAAGTTGCCCTCTGTGATTTGGGGGAGCTCATAGAGTGGCTGTGTTGGACAGTAGCTTGCATGTGTTCTGTTTCTCTATAGTGAACACTGGGACGTACAGAATTATCTTCTCCAAAGCAAGTGGAATTTTGCATTGTACTTCGGATCTGTAGGCATTATCAGAGTTGTGTTTTTTCCCTTGGCTGGTGGTCTGGATATCCCTCATTTGTGATATTGCTGAAAGATGACCTGGCCAGAAAAAGGTATTACCTTTTTTTTGGTTTGTTTTCATTGTGCATATTTATCTCTGTGAGTCCAGGTAAAGCTTTGCTCTTGCTCTACTTCTTAGAAAGAAAAATGTGTCATAATGTAACGTAAGTTTGGGGACAGAATGATTCTAGGCTATTTTTACCCATTTGAGCTGCCACAGAACAGGAGAAAACATTGCCTCTTTTGACCTGTACGGCCTAAAACTGTGTCACGCATTTGTATCTGACAGTCTTTGCTCTTGCCAGCTTCCTGGATCAGTTTTATTCTCTTCCTCCACACAGGAAGCGTATTCTCCAGTGGTTCTTGCCAACATGATGATGACAGCTTACATGCAATGATGTGTTCCTCTCACTACCCCCATCAACTTTTAGATGTTTTCAAAGTCATTTTCGGGCTTATTTATTTATTTTCGGGGGGCTAGAAAGTGCATTAGAGTCTCCTTTTTTCTCTCTTCGTTCATTCAGTCTTTTGCCTCTGTTGTATTTTGCTCTCACATACAGTACGTGCTTCGACTCACCTGTATTGTGCTGAGAATTGCAGGCTGTGTAAACTCTTAAAATTAGGCTCCTGGATGTTTCTGATTAGTTTTTTTGAGATGTTGACCAAAATTCTGGTTCTTCAAAACAAATTGGGTTGTGTAAAACATTCCGCTTTTCTGAAGGTTTGCCTGCCTCATAAGCCATGCTCAATGTTGTTGTTTCTCCCACTTTTATCAGGAAAAAAAAAAGTTTCTTTTAGCTCAACAGACTCTTTCTAAAATTGATTGTATGGATAAATTAGTCAACTGTAAGGAGAGGCTGCGGTGTGTCAGGTTGGTAGTGATTCCAGTACTAAATCCTTGACCATCACTGTCAAAGAGTCAATATGAAAATTAACAGCTGTGTTAGTTTACTAGTATTTAGGTGACATCAGGGAGATATTAGTGTGCTTCATTTGTAATAATTAGCATTAGTTGTATCTCAAGTGTATGCGTTACTTACAGCATGTTCGCTTAAAGAGACAGTTCACCTATAAATAGATCATCACCCTCACGGAATTCCACATTTCTTTCGGGCTACTTTCGGTATATAAAGTATTATCTTTTATCTGCTTGTCCTTACAATGAAAGTAAAATTATTTGTGTGTAAATGATGACAGTTTCATTTTTTCAGCAAGCAGCATATTTTGTCCATAGTTCCATGCAGAAGCTGTATGCAAAAGCATGCATTTAAAATCCAGTAAGCCACAGAAATTAGCAGAACCTTGCCATGTGGTATGATTCAATGTGTACATTTAGCTCCTCGCCAGCCTAGTTGATTGCACACCTACATACACATCTTGTACGCAATCCATCGATGCTGGAAAAGCTCCTTTAGACTGCATGTGCGAAGGCAGCTATTTTTTCTTTCACTTAAAATAAACCTGAAATAACCTTTTGACCTTCAGTACCACCGGTAGGACGTGGCATTGAACACGACGTCATGCTAATAATGCACCGGGGTCATTTGAGAAAGCAAGCAATTAATGACCTCTGCATGATTAGAAAGTGGAGGGCTTTGTATTTTTGTACCCATAGACCTTTTTCCCCTCACTCTTCCCTCCCCCACTGTGTCCCCCTGTAGGACTGAAGAAAATACGTAATCCGGATCGAATGTACAGAACCGCCGTCGGTTACACCGGCCACGTTCCTCCTAAGAGTGTCAGCGATGACACAGACAACAACAGTAAGAGAGCTGGCTTCCTTTTCCACTGCATCCCTCAAAACATGACAACGTTATGAAATGCTGTTCATCTTCTCAGCCCATTCGTTTACATACTGTTTAACCTCATTCTCACAGCTGGCACGGTTCATCAATAGTGCTTTTATAGCATTACCAGAGCCCAAAGTAGGGAAAGATCAAATTATTACAAGACATCACGGCATGTGATCTAAAACCTTGCTTTCAGCACAATAACAGTTGTTTTCCTGGTGTGTTTGGAAGCTTGGCGAATTCTATCAAAGCAATTTGCAATAAGCCAACGTTCAGCAACTAGGTGACTTCGGGAGTCGGGAGGGAGAGGCAGTTTCTTGGTGGATCAGCTTAAAAAAAGGCCAGCGTCTAATTTTCATTCAGCTCCATTACAGATGATGTTTATTCATGCATGGCCATGCTGCTCTAGAACGAGGAGCATATTTTGGGAAGCAGCAGTTCGTTGTCATGGCTAATCAACGCGCGGCGGTGTTTGTGCAGAGCTCAGGCGTTGGCCTGCGTGGGTGTGGATGAGGGTGTGTTCACCTCCCGTTTCCCCATTGGAGAGTTCTCGTTGTGCTCTTCTCTCTCTGTCTCTCGTCAGCCATTCTCAGTGAGTGTTTCGAAGAGACACTCGTTTAATGAAGACACTCCGACACGGACACTAAGTGGCAGGAGTTCTGCTGCCCAGTTGTTGGAGGCTAACAGTTTAATTAGCAACTGGAGGGATACACGTCTCAGCTGTCTCTGCCCATTTCGGTTCATCAGCAACAAGTTTTGAGTTTTGAGTCTTTTTCAGGCTCGATGGTAATCCACTGATTAGCCTACATGTTGATATTTAAAACGAAGCAGACCATTGGTTCTCATAATGCCGTTGCTTGCGAGCCTTGAATCCCTGGGCGTGTTGGAATCTGAGGATAAAAGGAGATCCAGTTCAAGCGGGCTTCTTCGTGGACCCCATTTCAGCCTGCTTTGTTGAGCCAAGAAAAGCTTTGGGAGCCAACTGGGACAGAACCAGAATGTCGAAGTGAGCTAATTGGGAGGAATCCTGGTCTGCAGTTCCCCTCCTTCCTCCTTCTCTTCTTCCCCAGTGTCCAGCATAGCCTTTTTTACTCCACCAGTGGAAATCCCCAGATGAACTACACCCACTTATTAAGGCAGCCACATTGAACATCATCAAGTCTCTTTAGAATAGTTTAGATGTGCTGCTTTTTTTTACTTTTAGGCCTATGTGCGCTCAGTTCATGACAGACCGAGTGTTCGCATGAATTTGCAGATTTTTTTTATGCTATTGCATATATTCTGGGACAAGAGTCACTAGACGAGAAGCAGTAAGCCTCTGGAGACCAAAGGGAAAATCATTTCTTCAATGGAAGGATGACAGTGCATTAATTTGCTTTCTTGTCACAAAAGCAGTATCCCATATCTTCAATGTTTTATCAGCCAAGGCTTTATTTTTCCCCCAAAAATAAAAAAAAACATCCTAGCAATTAAGAGGGAAGTTGCTGCCGTACAGATCTTTTAAATTGGCCAAGATAAAATTTAATTGAGATCCTGCAAATAATGAGAGGTTTTGTTCGTGTTGCAGAGATGCAAACAGTTGACTGAACTGCTCTACCAAAGAAAGAGAGAGAGGGAGATGCTGGTCTCCTGAGACGCCAAAACACAAATGTGAGGTTATCGCAGAACTGGCCTCCTGTCGTGGAGGAGTTTGAAGTCTTCGCTTGCTATCAAAACAGTTGGCGGTAATTGTGCCAAGCACTAGCGTGTCGGGCGTCCGGTGACGCTTCACTTGGCGGAGGCTTATGTCACTCTTCATAACAATCATGCCTCATCTGTGCGTGCCAGTACACATTCGCTTTACTCATCTTAGGGAACAAGTCACGACCCAGCTAGTGCATAAGAGCTTTCTTTAAAGACTAGCTGGTTTAAACGAAGCCCACCTTGTTTTGATAAAATCGTAGTTTTGTTTGAAATGGGGTTGTTTACCAATCCCGTTGCTCACTTTCAGTGTGTTTTTAACGTTGGTACTCACAGTGTGTAAATGGCTTTCGTGTACGGCACTGTTATTAACACAGAAATGAGGTTATTATGAGTCCTCTAAAGACTCAGACATTCAGTACATGATTTAAACAAGGAGCTATTGAAGAGCATAGTGATGATAATATGCAATTTTTTTTGCTGTGATCAGAGAGAGAGAGAGAGAGAGAGAGAGAGAGCTTGGGTAGGGCGGAAAACGGGACCAAATTGTTTGCCAGAACTCTAAAGTGCATTTTGTATGCATAGCTCAACTCTTTATCCATTTGTATTCATACACTCATTTGCATGATTGAGTCCATGTGTATTTGAGCATTCTCGTATCCTCTGTCTTGTTTATGTCTCTGAATGCCTTTGCTAGTCAGCGTTGCATGGATTTGCATGTTGGTTTTATGCATCCAGGTGTGAGACAATGGTTCAAGCTGGTGTTTGTCTATTTGTGTACAGTTTATAGGATCTGCTTGCGTTTTATAATTCATGTCAGATGCATATGTTTTGTTATCACTTCATTTATATTGTGCCTCAGAATGTCAGGGTGTTGGAGTGTATTTTACGTATTTGCATATTATCTTGTGAATATTTATGCTTCTGTAGATCGCACAATATGTACACGTACATATCTTAAGCAAAGATTAAACAAATGCTGAAATAATGTACAGAGTTTTATGAGTTTTATTCAATAAAAACATAAATATTCTTTTTTATTAATATCAGCTAAGTTAAATGTCGGCACAGTGGGTAGCAGTGTGGCCTCGCAGCAAGAAGATTGCTGGTTCGAGCCCTGGCTGGGTCAGTTGGCATTACTGTGTGGAGTTTGCATGTTCTCCCCGTGTTGGCGTGGGTTTGCTCCGGGTGCTCTGATTTCCCCCCACAGTCCAAAGACATGCGCTATAGGTGAATTGGGTAACCTAAATTGCCCGTAGTATATGTGTGTATGTCCTGGTCCTCCAGATTGGGGGTTGAGCATTGAACTAACAACTCCCCTCATAAAAACTAGATGTTACGAAACACCCTTCGATATAAAGGGCCCTGGGAGTAAGTAAGTTATATGTTATTTATATATAAATATATATGACAGTATATAAATAAAAATAACTTCTTTCTAAGTAAAATTTTATTTGTCTTTGTTTTACTTCAGTCAATCAAAAAATCAGTCACATGTACTTACCCTGGTTGTTTCAGTGCTGTATGCCGTTCATTCTTTTTCAATCTACAAAAGGTGAAATGATAAAAACAATGTCCTGCTTGCATTTGTCTCTACAATGGCAGTGAATAACAGCATTAAGCTTTATTTTTTTTAAAGAATGGTTCCATATATGGGCGGCATGGTGGCTCAATGTTTAGAACTGTCACCTCATGGCAAGAAGGTCGCTGGTTAGAGTCCCGGCTAGACCAGTTGGCATTTCTGTATGGAGTTTCCATGTTCTCCTTGTGTTGGCGTGGGTTTCCTCCGGGTGCTCCGTTTCCCCCCACAGTCCAAAGACGTGCACTATAGGTGAATTGAATAAACTAAATTGGCCATTGTGTATGAGTGTGTGTGTGTGTGTGTGTGTGTGTGTGTGTGTGTGTGTGTGTGTGAATGAGTGTGTATGGGGGTTTCCCAATAGTGGGTTGCGGCTGAAAGGGCATCTGCTTTGTAAAACATATGCTGGAATAGTTGGTTAGACTAAGCTGAAGGAAAATGAATGAAAAAAATGTTTCCATATAACAAGAGACCTATATTACTATTGCTCCTTAGAGGTGTACTAATAGGGTTTAGTGAATATCAAACATAAATGTGATTATCGTTTGACAAAAATTTGCACTGTTTGTCTTTGAACATGACTCCCCATAAAAAGCACAACAGTTTTAAGAAATCAAGATGAATAAAACATCAAACACATTGCCTAGAAATCCCCCCAAAATAAGTATCCATATAGTTGAATATGTCTGAAGCAGGAGTGTGGTTGTGAGATGGCAATGAGAATGACTATTGACAGTGAAAATAAGAACTTGCTGTTGCAATGAACACTACAGGCAGTCATGCACCAAAGCTAATGGCCAGGGTCATTAGCCAATGGCCAGCATACTCAGTTTTGGTTTGTTTTTCTCTAATCTCTTCCCCAGAACACTTGGAATACACGGCAAACTTTGTATCACCATTCTGTGATACTTTTACCCTTTTTAAATGATGCATTAATTCTGGTCATCTTCACTCCAATTTTATGGACAGAACCAAGGTATTTAAATTTTTAAAATCCCTTTGGGGTACCAAAAGCTAAGTGCATATAGCATTACAACAACACCAGGGTGAGTATATGATGTCTTATTTTTTTGGGTGAACTATCTCTTTAAGGATCCCTATATAGGATACACTCCTTCCTCGCTTATGCACCAGGCACTTTGTTAGAAACACTTCTATGTTTCTGTTTGCACAGATAGCTCTTTTATATATATTTTTCTTGTACAACCTCATACTCCATATCGCATATCTTTAAATATTTTATATTTGCTTCTATTTTCTATTGCATATTCAATATTCTCCAAAATTTAGATTCTTCTTCTTATTATTGTCATTGTTCTTATTATTCTAAGTTGTGTAAGCATTTTCACAGCAGATCATACCGTGTATGACAAATAACATTTGAATTTTAGTGAACTCAGCACTTGTTCCTGTTAGCAGAGAAACAATCGGACAAAAAAAAAGACAAGTGTGAGTAAATTTAACTTTTCAATCTCCTTCAAAACACACAGCTCCCTCACAGGCAGATGACAGTGGCAATAATGTAGCTTTTAAATGTAAAAGCACAGAGGAGCTTTGCGTCTCCTCTCTATAAACAGTCTTCATTAGCCAAATGCCAGGTAGCTATCTGGCGAATGATCTATTTAATGGCACAGATGTGGCCCGCTGATGGCGATGAAGGCCCGGAGCCAGTGAAGGAGCTGTAGTATTAAGCAGAACAATAGAGCAATCACTGCTTTGATTGGTATTGATCTTGGAGCTGGAGGGATGAGCGAAATTGAAACTGACCAGTCAGGCCCGGATCCTATTTGAATCAGAAAAGGTGGTAAAAACAGCGTGCCAAATGATGTCATGGCTCTGGCCGGGCACAAGCTTCCTTTAATGGCTTTAGGACGGCACATTATTCTCCGTTAAGAGGAAATGTGAATCATTGTCAGGCCGTTTCCCTGTGGGGGGGTGAGGGAAATAGATTTATCATCCTCCCTTTCATTCTTTTATCCTCATCTTTACGTCCGTTCTGTCACTGTAGTCTTTATGATGAGGATCATGATCACACAATCATCCTGTCAAAATGCTTTATATGAGCTTGATTAGTTGTGATAAAGCGTCGCATGCAATGTTGGCCCAGAGTTGATCAGAATTCAGTCAACATCATCCTCTGCGCTAGCCAAACACAAATCACAGACGGGGAAAAAAAGGAAAAGCGAGTAAAGAAAAGGTATCATTGTGGCACAAAAGCAAGAGGACACTATCGATTTGAGATCTGTTTTTGTCAGCCCTCTTTATCCCAGCCTAAAACAAGCTTTGCTCTTTTTTTTCCTCTGAAGTGATGCTTGCTCAAGCTGCCATGACAGATACAGTAAAACAGCTCTTCACCGCCAGGCCTTTTAAAGATGAGCCGTTAAACCCCAGATTAGCACCGAGATTCTCATGTTTTTCTGGCTCAAAAGGGTTCGAGAAGGAGGACCGGCGCTCGAGGTCACGACAGTCCTCCTTCTCCGCTTTTTTCCCCAGATTTGTTGAAGAATCTGTCTGCTTTTAAAGCGTTCACACTGCCGACTCTCTCTCTGGGACGGGGGTCTGGCTCCGAGCTCCGTGACCTTGAGGTGCTTTGCTAGACGCTAAATCAATTTGACTGACATCGTCCAACCCTTCAAGTCATTGCTAATTCAATAGAAATTTTATTGCATGCAGAAAAAAAAAGATCTCACTTTCTCCGACATGGAAGAACGTGGCCTTTTATCTGCTGCTGGCTTTATAAACCGTAGATGGATGAGATTGATGTAGCTAGGGATGCAACGATTATAGGTTTTGCTTGTATGATTATAGTCTGAGGAATAATCACGGTTTCATGGTTATCACGATTATTCTGTATTCTTACATTTCAAAACACCACTAGTTTAAAAAATCACATGAAAACTCCTTATATTTGAAAAAATTGTTATTTATTGCTGCTCAGTAACCAATTAATACAACACAAAATAATAAAAAAAATAACAATAGTCCATTTCTGGAAAAAGTTTTTGGCATTTACATATTCATTCATTCATTTTCTTTTCGGCTTAGTCCCTTTATTAATCAAGGGTCACCACAGCGGAATGAACAGCCAACTTATCCAGCATATGTTTTACGCAGCGGATGCCCTTCCAGCTGCAACCCATCACTGGGAAACACCCATACATGCTCATTCACACACATACAATACGGACAATTTCATTCATTCATTCATTTTCTTTTCGGCTTAGTCCTTTTATTAATCTGAGGTTGCCACAGCTGAATGAACCGCCAACTTATCCAGCATATGTTTTACGCAGCGGATGCCCTTCCAGCCGCAACCCATCACTGGGAAACATCCATACACACTCATTCACATTCATACGCTATGGACAATTTAGCTTACCCAATTCACCTGTACCGCATGTCTTTGGACTTGTGGGGGAAACCGGAGCACCCGGAGGAAACCCACGCCAACACGGGGAGAACATGCAAACTCCACACAGAAATGCCAACTGACCCAGCCGAGGCTCGAACCAGCGACCTTCTTGCTGTGAGGCAAGTGTGACCCTCCGCGCCACCGCGCCGCCTGGCTTTTAAACATAAGTAATAATTTTTCACTGCAAATAAATGACAGAACAATGAATAAATAAATAACTAAAAATGAGAATAAATTAAAAATAGTATTTGTATAATGTAAATCTAAGCTACATATTAGCTAAGTATTTCCCTTTTAAAGAGAACACATGTAGTCAAAGGCTGCTGAACCTCTGTCTGAAAGGCACTTTTGGTCAACTATATTATGAACTTGTTTAGTATTTTAATTTGGTTTAGTTTTTTTCTCTTTGTAGTAGAAATGTGTATATTTCATGCAAAGTATGAAGCTGATCGGTCAGTTATTGTCACGCGACTCGCGGTGCGTAAGCGCCATTCTTTCAATTAGGTGTGCCTGGAAAGCGTGAGCGCGTCGTGCTGTCGTCACTCCCAACATGCGCGAAAGAAAAGAAATAACGAACTTGCGGGTGCTAAAACCGCGATGTGAACGGCCCTTAGTTAATAGCCTCAGCCATAGTTTATCCAGTGTGCGTGCATATTAGCCTTGTTGTACAAACTTGGAAATTTAAACTAGCGCACAGTTGGCATAACTTTGTTTAGTTGCAGCAGTTTTGCTCAGTGTTGAGAAGCCTTTACGATTAATTAACCGTGATGAATTAAAGCATGGTTAATAGTGAAAGCGGTTAATCGTTGCATCCCTAGATGTAGCCTGAAGGAGTCAAAGGAGTTTTTTTTGAGGCACAAATGTTCAGAGAGTGCTCGAGGTTATGGGTATGTGCTACGTTGAATATTAACATTATTATCATGATGATATTAAAATGGGGAACATTGTGTGTAATGGAAAAATACTGATCTTTAATGTTGCACAATATATCCTTTCAGCATTGATATCGCAATGTTTGCATCTGCAGTAGTCATATCACAGGATCTGCAATGTCGAACTGAGATTGCAGTTGACCAGGAGCCATGATTTGTGGAGTCATTGTAAAGTTACTGAAATGTTTGTCATTTGCAAGTGTTTTTAGGGCTTATGACTGGTTTCAAGCCAGGTAAAACATTCAGGCACAAGAAATTATACTGTGTGTAACTATAGAAAAAGATTAACTGTAATTGTGTACATATACGATGACGTCTATACAGTGTTAGCTGACAGTTGGATATTCAATTTGTGTACCTGAACATTGCTCGACTCCCAGAAATTTCACTTGCATTTTTTTCTTTACTGTGTTTATCAATACTTGTGATTGATTTATTGCATTTTATGCAGATGCACTCCTCTACAAAATCCTCACAGTCAGTCTAAAATTATGATTTTTTTTTCTTCCAAATAGAGACTTTCCAGTCATCTGGTGAAATTATGTATTGCTGAAAATAAAATAAAAGTATCGCAATTTCAGTTTGTTTCCAGTATTGTGCCACCCTACTGAGCTTATTAAGACAGGCATTCCCTGATATGTGGCTTGTGTAGCACATTACACATTATTATGTACATTTTTGCAGCATTTAGCATTGTAGCATTGTTGAAAACATGAACAAAATGGCAAATCATATGTTTATGGGTCAGAAGTTCACTCTAGTTTATTCGGAATAATTTACAAATCCCTTGTCATTCATTCATTTTCCTTTAGTCCCTTTATTCATCACGGGTCGCCACAGCGGAATGAACTTATCCAGCATATGTTTTACACAGCGGATGCCCTTCCAGCTGCAACCCCGTACTGGGAAACATCCATACACTCTCATTCAAACACATACGCTACGACCAATTTAGTTTATTCAGTTCACCTATAGCGCATGTCTTTGGACTGTGGGGGAAACCGGAGCACCCGGAGGAAACCCACGCCAACGCGGGGTTAACATGCAAACTCAGTGCTAACCACTGAGCCACCGTGTCGCCCCAAATCCCTTGTTTAAAACCAATTAAGGTGTAAACACAATAATAAAGAATTAATTTTTCAGTCTTGAAAACTTCATGGGTTATAATGAGTGGTTTTTGCAGAAGTCCAGACTTTAGTTAGTGAACTTGGTGGTGAAGTGATTGACAGCTTTGGTGATTTTAAATGAAGCACTGCTTTCTTGCTTTGCTTGTTTCCAGATTGATAGTTTTTGGACAGCAAAACTGCACTTTTTGTAATATCATCATATTTTATGTTGGAATCATTTATTCATTCATTTTCTTTTCGGCTTAGTCCCTTTATTAATTTGGGGTCGCCACAGCGGAATGAACCGCCAACTTATCCAGCATATGTTTTACGCAGCGGATGCCCTTCCAGCTGCAACCCATTACTGGGAAACATCCATACACACTCATTCACATACATACACTAAGGCCAATTTAGCTTACCCAATTCACCTGTACCGCATGTCTTTGGACTTGTGGGGGAAACCGCAGCACCCGGAGGAAACCCATGCAAACATGGGGAGAACATGCAAACTCCACACAGAAATGCCAACTGACCCAGCCGAGGCTGGAACCAGCGACCTTCTTGCTGTGAGGCGATGGTGCTACCCACTGCGCCACCGGTCGCCTATATTGGAATCTTCAAACAAAAATAATGTGTGTTTCTTTGGTAAACAACCATCATCTCTAATTTCTCATGAATTCTCATTTTTTTATATTTGTTATACAGTAAAATCAAATTCGGAGCAAATGCAAAAATCTTGAATATCATCAAAACTAAAAACAATCATCATTATTTTTCAGCTATATTGCTCAGAATTTTCCTTCTCAGAAGATGTCTTTAATGCAGTTGCTTATCAAATGCTCCTGGTAATTGGTCAGGCTACCCTCAGCTCATCCTCGCAACATAAAATTAATAATTAAATGAGATGCATATGATCTGTTTGCAATCTGTGCGCGTTTACGTCGTTTCTTGTATCACGCTCTTCCTATTTGTGTTTTGTTTGACCAGACAGGGATAACGCTGTGGGTGTGACTCCAGCGTCTGAATATTCACCTTTTGTCCCATGGAAATTAGCATATAGATAACTATACCACTGATTTTCATGCAGTGCACAAGTCCCTGGAGAGCAGCGTGGAGGAGGGTTGTTGTATGGAGGTTGGAAAGCCAGCTTGGTAAAAGACCATGTCCGATTGCTGCTTTCTCCTTTCTTATGATGCCTTTCATTTCCCACTTTGAGCCGAAAGTTAAAAGACCTTTCTCTTTCCTGGCTGGCCTTCAACTGATGCGGCTAATAAAACAGTTACAGAGGGAAGACCACTTGAAGAAAGTTTGCCATTGATGAATTAACATGCAGTCCCATCCTTCCTTCTCCCTGTCTACTTGGAACTACTGTGCAATGAGCCCTTATTTCTGTCACATTAATTTTGTTTGAAAAAAAAAAAAAATGATGGAAAAAAAGGCTTAAATTTCCCTAGACGCCCCTTAATATCTGTACTGGGAGCCGTAAATGTTGCTTTTCCCAGCATTTTTCAGTCTTTATTATACAAAGTTTTATAATTAACTGACACCTCATCTCACTGGAGGATTTGGCTTTTTTTTTTTTCAAGTTTTATTACATGTACATGTTTTTTATTTTTTATTTTTAAGTAATCAGTAGATGAGTTCAATCTATAGTGTACTGGTTTGCAATTTGCGTTTTTTTTTTTATTATTATAATCTACACTTTCATTTTGAGATGCGTACGGCTATGAGATTTGATTTTCTGGAACATTTCTCACGAGACAGATTGCGGTCCTCGGTGAAATGTCTCTGTAATATGACAGATGGGCCAAAATCGATCCATTAACAGAGGTGAAACGAAAGTGACGTAATTGATCTCCATAACATTTACTGCTTTTCGCTTTTACGTTGTCTTTGCGGACCCCCTCAGCGCCCTTATCTCTTTTACAGAAACAACACCCTATAGATTTACCTGACCTCCATTTGGATGGAGTATTATTACAAAACAATATTCCAAAACAGCAGATTTTCACTTTTGGATGAACTATTAATTTAAAGGGGACCTATTATGCCCCATTTTAAAGATCTAAAATAACCCTCTGATGTTCCTAGAGTGTGTATGTGAAGTTTCAGCTCAAAATACCACACAAATAATGTTTTATAACTCTTTTAACTGCTCATTTCAGGCTTTAATCCTAATTGTGCCATTTTGGTGACTGTGGCTTTAAATTCAAATGAGATTGTGCTCTTTTCAAAAGAGGGCGGAGCTACAAATGCCTGTGTGCCAGCATAGGGGCAGATTCAAAAACAAGACTAACATCCTGTGCCAATAAGGGAGAGATCATCACTAAGGGGCTTTCCCCCCTCTGATGACACGTACAACAGGAGAATGTGAAAGTGTTTCTGCAGACTGCTTTTATCAAGTGTGATTATAACCATTAGAAGCTGGTTATATTCACAGACTGTTGCGTTTAAACCCCTTATAAAAGTGATTTTTCCATCACTTAAACCCACAAAAAATGATCATAACAAAAGTGACGTAATTGATCTCCATAACATTTACTGCTTTCACTTTTATGTTGTCTTTGCGGACCCCTTCAACGGCCTTATCTCTTTTACAGAAACAACACCCTATAGATTTACCTGACCTCCATTCGAGCTGAGTTTTCTCGAATCACTGCTTATATCTGGAAAGTTTAATGCGTTTCCTCTAAAGCCCCCATTCTCCAAAATGGGATCAAAAAGTCATGGCCGACACTACAGCGACCCTTGCGCGAGCCGGTGTCTGCGGTATGATGAGGTGGAGAGAAAATCAAATCTGTAAATGTCACCCTCCCCATATTCAGAGAAGCTCCGAATTTGCCTTCTGAAGCAGATTTGCCGTTCTCGGAGCATTTGTCATCGCACCATTCTTAATTTGAAGAGTTTCTAAAGGATACGCCGCAAACTGAGACAAAAGCGCTTACGGCAGGTGAAATGGTGAAAATACAGTCTACAAATAAACATGCAAAGAGAAAATGTCCGTCAGAGCTGACAATTTAATAGAAAAAGAGAGCAGCTTTGATTAAAAAGTGACATTGGGCTGATGAGGTGTGGAAAGTTTTTGTGTCCGTTCTTGTCTTTTTGTTACGTTTTGCAGTGGCGAAGCTCCATCTGTTTTCGAGACCAGCTCATGTACACGCTCGCGATTAGATGCTTACAGAGTCATTAAAGAAGGCAGATATGCAGTAATTCTCAGAGGGAACATACTGGAGGATGGACCTTCTTTGTGCTTGCCTTGGGTGAACAGAAATGTGGCTCGGCAGATTTGGAAGTGCGAGAACTCTTTTCGCATACGTTTTGCCATTTAGATCTGTCCGCTCAATTAAAAGCCATTAATTATGAATGTGCGCGAGAAATGTCAAAACATTTCAACAGACACCTTTGGAGATGATTATTTTTTGTTTGGTTGAATAAATCCTGTTTATCGGTTTACCTCTTCAGGATTGCATTGTGCCAAGAGGATTAAAAAAACGAGAGACCCCCACACACATTGGTTGGGTTAACAAATGTTTCAGAATTTTAAGGATGAATGAATGGATGTGTATTAAGTGTATTTGGGATATCAGTGTCACTTTAAAAGCGCGACTTCACAAAGTTGTATATTTTGCTAGGTTTTTCAACGTTTTTATTCATAAGAAAGTTTGTGTAGAGCCTGTGTTGTTGCAAATAATTAGTGTCTGTGTCACTTTGAGCTTTTTCATCTTTTTTTCCTATCAGTAAATATTATCAACACTAGGGTTGTCACGGTACTATAATTCAATACCAATCAATACTGAAATTTTAAAAACGTTCATTTCCCGCTAACATTCATCTTAAACAGCGCTGATTTGCCATTGTGTTCACGTGCTCAACAGAAATGACTGTGATTGGCCGTGAAGGTCGTCAGTTCACCGAACTCACCGCAGTATACTGAGTGTAAACAGATTCAGGGACACTGGAGCATTTTAAAGCCGCAATTCATAAGCAGATCACTCGTATGTCAGCTTATAGACAAACCAGCTGATTGACGTGACTTTGAAATGCTCCAATGTTACTGTATCTGTGGTTACACTCAGTAAACTGCGGTGAGTTCGGTGAACTGATGACCTTCACGGCCAATCACAGTCATTTCTGTTGAGCATGTGAACACAATGGCAAATCAGCGCTGTTTAAGAACACACTCAACAGCGCTCAAATGTTAGCGGATAATGGACGTTTTTAAAATTTTAGTATCGATTGGTACCGAATTCCAGTATCATGACAACCCTAATGTGTGGAAATTAAAAAAAATAACAATCTCTTCTAAATGTTGCAGCATTTGCTTAATTTTGCATACAAATAAGCGATCATGGGAGTTTGCATGTTCTCCTTGTGTTGGCGTGGGTTTCCTCCAGGTGCTCCGGTTTCCCCCACAGTTCAAAAACATGCGGTACAGGTGAATTGAATAAGCTAAAGTGTTCGTAGTTTATGTGTGTGAATGAGTGTGTATGGAAGTTTCTCAGTACTGGGTTGCAGCTGGAACGGCATCTGCTGTGTAAAAACATATGCTGGATAAGTTGACGGTTCATTCCGCTGTAGTGACCCCTCATGAATAAAGGGACTAAACCAAAGGAAAATGAATAAATGAATGAATAAGCGATCATGGAATTGCAAAAATTCTGGAGGGAAACAACAGCTATGTGTTTTTCTATACGTTGTAAGTGATGGAAATTCAGCTTTTTAGTCAGAGAATGTCAGAGATTTGACATTTGTTTAGAATGGGAGTATTTGTTTTACGTTTAAATCTTTTTTTTTGTACGTGTTTCTAAAGGTCTCCTGATATTGTTGTTGTCTATTTACACAACTTTCAGTAATGCTGGCCAAAATTTTAATAGAAAAAATAAAATAAAATAAAATAAAATAAGGCGGCACGGTGGCTCAGTGGTTAGCACTGTCACCTCACAGCAAGAAGGTCGCTGGTTAGAGTCCCGGCTGGGTCAGTTGGCATTTCTGTGTGGAGTTTGCATGTTCTCCCTGTGTTTGCGTGGGTTTCCTCCGGGTGCTCTGGTTTCCCCGACAGTCTAAAGACATGCACTATAGGTGAATTAAATAAACTAAATTGTCCATAGTGTGTGTGTGTGTGTGTGTGTGTGTGTGTGTGTGTGTGTGTGAGAGAGTGAATGAGTGTGTATGGGTGTTTCCTGCATGGGTGTTTTGCAGCTTGAAGGGCATCCGCTGCATGAAACATATGCTGGAATAGTTGGCGGTTCATTCTGCTGTGGCGACCCCTGAAATAGAGGCTAAGCCAAAGGAAAATAATTGAATGAATGAGTTAAAATAAAATAAATATCTAAAAAAAAAAAAGAGGGACAAAACAGACATCGTCGCATACGGGCATCTAGTGTGTATATCAGTGCACGGTGCTCATGAACAAGCACCTTTAGCGTACAAATGAAATCCAAACTAACCATATGGATTTTGTTAGCTCACATTGCTAGTTTTGTGGTGAATAATTAATCTGTGCATGTCATTGAGAAGAGACAAAACAGTTTGCCCTTGTAATCTTTAATTAAAATCTGAAAATGCACTTCCTGTTTGTTTTCAGTTAAATTGTCAGATTAGGTCTGTCTGAGGTATTGGGAGTGGCTAACATACTTAACCACGCCCCTCCAACTGTCAGTTTCGACAGTAAACAGTAATGTGAGCAGGAGGTGTCTGTTATGTTGTAATAACTCTCCTGAAACCCTTTTCCTGATGTTTATGAATGAAATGCCTACTTTACTTCATCCAGTCAGCTCGCAGTAGAAAAAACAAGCCACGCCCACTGTTTACTCATTTAATATTCCATTTCTCTAGGAACTGTGTCACAATACGGAAATAAAATGGTGGCAGCTTCCAGTTCATACGGATTTTAATTGACACTGAAGTATGTTTCGGCTCATTTGTCATGTATACTCTTTCAATGGAAATAAAGCTGCTTTTCAGTGACTTCCTTTAGGGCTTTTCTGTCACCGTCGGTGTTGTTGTTCTTATTGGGGTCACTTTAAGCCACATGCGGGATCTGTTCAAACATGCTGCTTATTGACAGTGTGAGATCCCAGAGTGCCTTTGGGCCACTCCGTTGAAGCCTCGTTCATCATTTTCTTCAGCCTAGAACGTTTGTGTGTTTAGTGACCTCCAACGCCTCCTGTCGAGGAGTTCAGTCTGTCCGTCACTTCAGTCCAACTCATGGCTGCTGACAAGATTTTAAAAGAGCTTTTTATGGTAAGATGATAGAGTTAACTTATGATATACCTTTGTATCATAAAGGTATATCATAAGTTATATCATGATATTATATCAAAATATATATATGATTATTACGGCCTAAAATTGCTGATTTGGCAACATATTTTCTCAAAATTACGCCAATATTGGCAGCATTTTTGTGTTGCTTTGCTGTGAAAATACACAAGTTTACACAGCACGTGTTTTTGACCTCATGAACCAGTGGTTTCTGTCTGTCCGTCACTTCAGTCCAAACTCATGGGTGCTGAGAAGATTTTGAAAAATGTAAAAGAGCTCTTTATGGTAAGATGATAAAGAGTTAACTTATGATATACCTTTGCATCGCCAGCTTAGATGAGACTCTCTGATGCTTGACATTATTTTGAAGGACATATTTGATAGGTGTTTTTAAAGATTCCCTCAGATTAAAAGCTGATTTTAGATATTTTTACTTGGTCTAAGTCATGGAATATCAGGGACTTTCTGAAAAAAAAAATATCTGATTATTGCGACCTAAAATTGCTGATTTGGCAACAAATTTTCTCAAAATTATGACAATATTGGTGGCATTTTTGTGTTGCTTTGCTGTGAGAACACACATTTACACAGCATGCATTTTTGACCTCACAAACCATTGGATATGATAGGTGTTTTTTAAAGATTCCCTCGGATCAAGAGTTAATTTTAGATATATTTTATTGTCTAAGTCATGGGATATCAGGGATTTTCTAAAAAAAAATATATAAATCTGATTATTGCGACCTAAAGTTGCTGATTTGGCAGCAAATTTTCTCAAAATTACGCCAATATTGGTGACATTGTTTGTGTTGCTTTGCTGTGAGAATACAAAAATGTACAGATCCCGTATTTTTGACCTCATGAACCAGTGGTTTCGGTCTGTCCGTCACTTCAGTCCAAACTCACGGCTGCTGCAAGATGTTGAACAACTGAAAAGAGCTCTTTATGGTAAGATGATAAAGAGTTAACTTATGATATACCTTTCTATCGCTGACTTAGACGAGACTCTCTGATGCTTGACATTACTTTGAAGGACAGATTTGATAGCAGTTTTTCAAAGATTCCATCAGATCAAGAGTTGGTTTTAGATATATTTTATTGCCTAAGTCATGGATTATCAGGGATTTTCAGAAAAAAATTAAAAATAAATAAAAATTGATTATTGTGACCTAAAATTGCTGATTTGGCAACAAATTTTGGCAACATTTTTTGTGTTGCTTTGCTGTGAGAATACACAAATTTACAGATCACTTATTTTTGACCTCACAAACCAGTGGTTTCAGCCTTTCGGTCTGTTCATCACTTCAGTTCAAGATGTTGAACAATTGAAAAGAGCTCTTTATGGTAAGATGATAAAGAGTTAACTTATGATATACCTTTGTATCGCCAGCTTAGACGAGACTCTCTGATGCTTGACATTACTTTGAAGGGCAGATTTGATAGCAGTTATTCAAAGATTCCCTCAGATCAAGAGTTGGACATCAGGGCCACGTGAGGGTACGGCACTCTGGCATTTGTGATGAATCCTGATTGGTGTTTGTGTCAAATGCGAACGTTAAAAAAATGTATAAATATTCATTAGCCCTCATGTGGGAAGTATTTCCCAAATGATGTTCAACAGAGCAAGACATTTTTCACAGTATTTTTGATAATATTTTTTCTTCTGGATAGAGTCTTTTTTGTTTTATTTCGGCTAAAATAAAAGCACTTCTTAATTTCTTTAAAGACATTTATTATTAGCCTTCTTAAGCAATATATTTTTTCCAACTGTCTACAGAACAAATCATCGTTATACAATCACTTGCCTAATTACCCTAACTTGCCTAATTAACCTAGTTAAGCCTTTAAATGTCACTTTAAGCTGAATACTAGTATCTTGAAAAATATCTAGTCAAGTATTATGTGCTGTCATCATGGCAAAGATAAAAGAAATGACTAGAAATGAGTTATTAAAACTATTATGTTTAGAAATGTGTTGGAAAAAATATGCTTTCCGGTAAACAAAAACATACAGAGGGGCTTATAATTTAGGAGGGCTAATAATTCTGACTTCAACTGTATGTCAGTAGAGTTTGAAAGCGGAGCTATTCATCTTAATACATTCATAATTAATTATAGTGGGCGCCGTATGCCTGCGCGCACCTATAATTGTTTACACGAGGAGCAAATAGTCTACAGCGCTCTATCTGCCGCCTACATTCACACATTTATATCTGTGTGAGTATTAGAAGCATGTGCGTAGCCTTGTTTTGTTTTTCCATTTTCTTTGTTGTTAAGCCTTTTTCCCTCGGCTCCGCGTCTCATTGGCTACTCTTGGGAGACGGTCGTGAACGAGAGAGAAAGGCAACCGCTTAAGGCAGCGCTTGGCAGACGGCGACTGACTCTGTGATTTAAAATTTGCCTCTAAATCCACAGTCGTCAGAGTCAGCATAATTTAAAAGCCCCTTTACTTTGATGCAGAACAATGAGACTAAATGGTAGTCCTCAGTTAAATCGAGAAGGAGACGTAGATGAAGGGAAAGGCGGGAAATAACAGATAGAAATGGGAAGGGATGTATAGTCTAGTCTTAATTACCTTGTAAATATGTTGAATGATGCCTTGTTCCTTTTTTAATCCATCCTGCTTGAGTTACTTCAAATGAAACCGAGAAGAACTTTTCAAGAGAGCGCTTGCACATTTATTCACTCATTGTCTTATGCAAAAAGTGCTGTGTGTTTTGCTTCTAAATCTTTGCTTTCGCTGAAGCATAACATGGTCATTAGAAACGAGCCGAACGGTCGCCATGAGAGAGACGCCGCTAAATAAAAGAGAAGGCAAATCACAAATGAGATCTTTTCAAACTCAATAGTTTCTCCTAGACACCGAATGGATTTAATGGAGAGCAAATGGTAATCTCAGACTCTCTAGGCTAGATTTCCAGAAATCAGACCGTTTCAATATGAGAGCAGTTCCCATTTCTGTGGCATTTCTGTTTTTATTACCAACATTATGTTCTTACGGTTAATTAAGATTATTACACACTGAATCTGACATATTTTGTCCATAATTTTCACACGTTAAAAAAATAAATTTGACCGCACATTGTGTCAGTTGTATTGATGCACTGCCGTCAAAACAAATGTGAACCGGGTTCGATTTCTTTCTGCTTTTCGCATCTAAAAAAGCGTTTTGAAAAGTATTTTGACCATTCAGAGCCACCGTACAAGCAAAAAGCTAAATGCAGAATGCCGTCATTTGAGCTACAGATAACTTTGACAAACACAGTGCATAGTATAAGACAGAATGTGGCGGACAGTTGAGAACCACTATATGCTGGATTCAGTGACTGAAGCACCTCTCCCCTGCTGTGTGTGTGTGTGTGTGTGTGTGCATCTGTGTGTGTGTTTGTGTGTGTGTGTGTGTGTGTGTGTGTGTGTGTGTGTGTGTGTGTGTGCGCATGCGCGTGTGCATGTGTGTACGTGTGTGTCTATACATTTGACGTACTGGCCATAGACATTATAATAGAAGGCATGGTCCGCTTTTGGTCCATGGCTTCAACACGGCCACCATCTATTATAATGTCTATAGGTACTGCAAGTCTCTGTTCAGGATTTGTTTACGTTTGTTAATGTGTGAAGTATCACAAGCAATGTATCAAAATTCCACTGATTTCCTGAAATAAACTTTGCATTTGAGGATAATCCAGCGCAGCTCTTTGATAATGAGCTGAACTCTCCTTCCTCTCTATGCAGTATTGGATGAACACAATATGCAGCCTATTCCTCTACTTTGGAGAAGAGAGCAGAACAAAGCATCACTGCTTGATCTGACTCCGAAATGTTCTGCGTTTTTTCGTAATGGATTAATTAATACGCTTCAGACTCAGTGTGTGCAAGGTTTGTTTACAGGATGAATTTGTCGCATATTAAAATTTCAGACTTCAGTGTGCAAAGACCTTTAGACTGTAAAAAAATACAGTTTCCACACAATTCCATCATGTTGTCCTAACACAAATCTATAAAGTTAGCTTAATCGTGTTTTACAAATTTGAGTTGATTTGAACATACAACAGATACTGTAAGCTGCCCCCCCCCCCCCCCCCCAAAAAAAGCTTAACAATTGTGTTGTTTCAACTAATTTTAAATAAGTAGTTTGAACAAGCAGCAAAAGTCATTTTAGCTTAAAAGTTCATTCATTCATTCATTTTCTTTTTTGGCTTAGTCCCTTTATTAATCTGGGGTCGCCACAGCGGAATGAACCGCCAACTTATCCAGCATATGTTTTACGCAGCCGATGCCCTTCCAGCTGCAACCCATCACTGGTAAACATCCATGCACACTCATTCACACACATACACTACGGACAATTTTGCTTACCCAATTCACCTACAGCGCATGTCTTTGGAATTGTGGGGGAAACCGGAGCACCCGGAGGAAACCCACGCCAACACGGGGAGAAAATGCAAACTCCACACAGAATTGCCAACTGACCCAGCCGGGGCTTGAACCAGCGACCTTCTTGCTGTGAGGCGATTGTGCTACCCACTGCGCCACCGTGCTGCCCAACTTAAAAGTTATAACTCATTAAAATGTCTTAATGATGAAAAAAGTGATTCTTCTTTTAACGTCGCAAGGTTGCAGACTAAAGCCCTGTTCACACCGTGGATGATATCTATAAAGATAATGACAAAGATAGTTGAAAAATCGTTAAAAGTATTAAAGGATAAGAGTCTTTTAGGTTTTGATCCTAATTGTGCCATTTAGGTGACTGTCGCTTTAAATTCAAATTAGATTGTGCTGTTTTTAAAAGAGGGCGGAGCTACGAATGCCTGTGTGTCAGCATAGTGGCAGATTCAAAAGCAAAACTAACATCCTGTTCCAATAAGGGAGAGATCGTCACTAGTGGGCGGGGCTTCCCCCTCTGATGACACGTACAACAGGAGAATGTCAATCAAAGTGTGATTATAAACAATAAAATAAATAAATGTTTAACATTAGAAGCTGGTTATATTCACACACTGTTGCCGCACAACTGTGTATAAATCCCTTATAAAAGTGATTATTCCATAATAGGCTCCCTTTTAAAGCACATGGAAACCCACAAAAAATGATCATAACAAAAGTGACGTAATTGATCTCCATAACATTTACTGCTTTCACTTTTGCGTTGTCTTTGCGGACCCCCTCAGCGCCCTTATCTCATTTACAGAAACAACACTCTATAGATGTACCTGACCTCCATTTGAGTCCATTCCAAAACAGCACAGTTTCACTTTGGGATGAACTATTAATTTAAAGGGGACCTATTATACCCCCTTTTAAAGATCTAAAATAACTCTCTGATGTTCCTAGAGTGTGTACGTGAAGTTTCAGCTCAAAATACCACTTAAATTATGTTTTATAACTCTTTGAAACTGCTCATTTTAGGGTTTGATCCTTATTGTGCCATTTTGGTGACTGTGGCTTTAAATTCAAATGAGATTGTGCTCTTTTCAAAAGAGGGCGGAGCTACAAATGCCTGTGTGCCAGCATAGTGGCAGATTCAAAAACAAGACTAACATCCTGTGCCAATAAGGGAGAGATCGTCACTAATGGGTGGGGCTTTCTCCCTCTGATGACACGTACAACAGGAGAATGTGAAAGTGTTTCTTTCATCAAGTGTGATTATAAAAAAAAATTAAAAACCATTAGAAGCTGGTTATATTCACAGACTGTTGCGTTTAAACCCCTTATAAAAGTGATTTTTCCATAATAGGCTCACTTTTAAAGGACATGGAAACCCACAAAAAATTATCATAACAAAAGCGACGTAAATGATCTCCATAACATTTACTGCTTTCGCTTTTATGTTGTCTTTGCGGACCCCTTCAACGGCCTTATCTCTTTTACAGAAACAACACCCTATAGATTTACCTGACCTCCATTTGGATAGAGTATTATTCCAACAATATTATTCCAAAACAGCAGATTTTCACTTATGGATGAACTATTAATTTAAAGGGGACCTATTATGCCCCATTTTAAAGATCTAAAATAAGTCTCTGATGTTCCTAGAGTGTGTACGTGAAGTTTCAGCTCAAAATACCACACAAATGATGTTTTATAACTCTTTGAAACTGCCCCTTTCAGGCTTTGATCCTAATTGTGTCATTTTGGTGACTGTGGCTTTAAATTCAAATGAGATTGAGCTACAAATGCCTGTGTGCCAGCATAGTGGCAGATTCAAAAACAAGACTAACGTCCTATGCTAATGATGGAGAGATCATCACTAATGGGTGGGGCTTTCCCCCTCTGATGACACGTACAAAGGCAGAATGTCAATCAAAGTGTTTCTACAGACTGTTTTTATGAAGTATGATTATAAAAAATTCAATTAATACATTTTTACCATTATAAGCTGGATATATTCACACACTGCTACCACACAACTGTGTTTGAACCCCTTATAAAGTGATTTTTGCATAACAGGTCCCCCTTTTAAAGCTGGAAACACATAGAAACCCATTAAAATCATGACAGAACTCAATGCAGTATAACAAATTTCACAGCTTGCAAAGCTAGAATTGTCTGCATTTACAGTAGCCTACAGAACGTGCGTTTAACTGATCTGCTATTTGAAAGAAGACTTGATGGACTCTTCAATGGCGCGTTCTTCAGGGATTTGAATTGTTCATGCAGGTCTAAGTTCATGCATAGGTAATGCACATATAGCGTTCGCTGCTTGGGGTTGTAAGGCTATGAGCAGGAGAGTGATCTAACCCTCTTCATGTGTCTCTTTTTTTTCCCCCCTCCGGCTATCTGTTTGTCCTTAAAGGCAGAGTGGGAGTGGTTGCTAAGCAGTGTCTCTATGGACACACGGGCTTCAGATCTGCGGCGTCTCTTTCACTTCTTTCTCTTTACCACGGACACACTCCACAAATCTCAGTCGTTCTCTCGTTCTCTTATTCTTTCAGTCTCTTGTGCTTTTTTATATTCATAAGCAGGCTCAGCACGCAATATGGAACTACCTTCTCCCACAGGGCTAAACATTGAGTTCCTTAAGAAGCCTGAGCCCTTGATGCAAACGGTTATCAATAACCTTGAAATGCTTTTGCTCCGTTGCCCAATTTTGTTGTTATGTATTTGAGCAGGCATGATAAGGGAGAGAGAGAACGAGAGCATTAAAAAAAAAACTCAATGAAAACAAAATCACGACATTTCTGGATGAAAGCCTTTCACACGCCTTGCGCTCCAAATGTGTTCCCTTTCATTTTACAGTTACGTCTTGCGTTTTTCTGAGTGTTCCTCCTTTGAGGTCTCGTGCATGGTTTTATTTCTAAAACGGTTGTCACAGCTATTTGGAAACGCAACACCTGGGCACGGAAGTTTCCTCAAAAGGAGTCCCTTGAGCATTGGTGACATTGAATTCAAACAGCTCTGTAATTTACAAAGAAATGATTGGATCTTTGTGCTTAAAAGAACGACTCCCGGTGTGTTAGACCCTGGAGAATAGCACAGCTTTGTTTCAGTAATGCTGCTCGCAATCCATATTAAGTCATTTTTTAATGTGTGTGTGTGTGTGTGTGTGTGTGTGTGTGTGTGTGTTGTTTTCAGATGAACATGGACATTTGAAAATCTACTTGCCCAAGAAGCTTCTGGAATGCCTTCCCAAATGCTCCTCCCTGCCCAAGGAGAGACATCGCTGGAACACCAACGAGGTAAGAAGCTTTCATTAGACTTTTCTAATTCACAGGAGTTTGGCAATATGTAATGCAATGTTGTTTTGCGCGTTGTGTATTATTGCTTGCTTTACAGCAAGATTTTTTTATTTATTTATTGTGCTTAAGCAAATAGCTTGGTGCGTGTTTCTAAATTTGATAACTCGGCTAAACCAAACATTTGGAAAATGTTACTTGATCAAGTCTAGTTGATAAAATCTCACAAAAAATACATTATATTATATATTTAATTCTCATATAAAATTGGGTCTTAAATACATATCATATACAACATTGAAAATACTATATATATAAAATATGGCAAAGGTTTTTCAACTGAATATTAAATTATTCAATGTATATAGGAAAATAAAATGGTATAAATCATAATTTGTTACAATAGTTTACCGGTTAAATATTAGTTATTATATGTACATACATTTTTGGATGCAGATATGATAACTAATATTTCACATTTTTATTGTCAATACTCTGTCCATGAAGATAAAAAAAATTAGTGCTGGGCAAAGATTAATCACGATTAATGGCACTCAAAATAAACGTTTGCTGGCGTAATATATAAGTGTGTGTGTGTATTTTATGGAAATAAATAAATAAATTTATACATTTATTTGCTATGATTATTTATTATGTTTATGTATTACAAATACATAGCAACAAACCTATACAAACAATTTTGTTACATAGATATAAAAAAAAAAAAAAAAAAAAAAAAAAA
>CAIGQW010054176.1:11338703-11356060 GCA_903798125.1 Danio choprae
ATTCATTCATTCATTCATTCATTCATTCATTCATTCATTCATTCATTCATTCATTCATTCATTCAAGGGCTTAGTCCCTTTATTCATTAGGGGTTGCCACAGCGGAATGAACGGCCAACTTATCCAGCATATGTTTGACACAGTGGATGCCCTTCCAGCTTCAACCCAGTACTGGGAAACCCCCATACACTCTCACATTCACACACACGCACACACATACACTACGGCCAATTTAGTTTATTCAATTCATCTATAGAGCATGTGTTTGGACTGTGGGGGAAACCGGAGCACCCAGAGGAAACCCACGCTAACACAGGGAGAACATCCAAACTCAACACAGAAATGCTAACTAAAATTTTATTAAGTCAGTTGTGCAGCTCATTCACAGTCAGTTTATACAGACCAACTTGCAGTAAAGTAGAATTGAGTGTAAACTGTAAAAAATGCAGGGTTCCACACAATCCCTTCATGCCCTTCATTCCTTCACACAAATAGATTAGGTTACCTTAATGGTTTTTACAATTTTAAGTTGACTGAACATAAAACAGTAAAGTTGTCCCAAAAAACCCCTAAACATTTCTTGTTTCAACTCATTTTAAATAAGTAGTTTGAACAAGCAGCAAAAGTCAATGTTTGAGTGTAGTTATTGCTTGCTCTTTGTCCCGTTTTGAGAGTTTTCCCAATCACACTGAAGAGCAAAGCTCCCTGATTAGTAGAAATGAAGAGACGCAAAAACAACAACATTTATTTCCTTTTTGCATCTGGGATGGGGAACGCGTGGCCCCTGTCGTGGTAATTAAAGATGACTCTGCGCAGGCAAATGTTTGAGGAAATGGAGGCTCAGAAGGCGATGGGGGGAAAGGGAAAGGTCACGTTGCTTTGTTTTTGCAAACGGGGGAGTCTTTGGGCTGTAAGGAGCTGATTTGTGAAGGTGCCTGGATCATGATCGGAATAGTAATTGGAGGAGAGGCTGCTGTCAGTCAGTCTGTGGTGTAGGTGCATCTGTAGGTCTATGAAGGAATGCAGAGATGCTAGCGAGCGTGTGCTGACCGATGCAGTGAATTGTAAAAAACGCTCCAGGCATCTCTCAATGTTATGTGTCTGTTGTGCTTATGTGAGTGTGCTGTATGAAGCTAGAACAGCAAAGTAGGCAGCAGGGCGCTTTTGTTATTTGAGTGATACCTGAGGGGATGTTTGAAGTCAGCATGTCAACATCAAATAAAAAAAGACCCCATTTATGCTCTTTATACATTTTTTGCCATCTTATTGTCAGTGATTCATTAGTGCATGCCATCGCAAAGAAAGAGCAGAGGGTTTTAAATTATGAAGAAAAAGAGTACAGATGGCTTGCAAAAGTTTGTCATGATGTCAAAATCATCGGTGAGTACAAATCTAAAAAAACAAAACTATTTTAGTTGTGTGATGTAATGCAGTTTTAATCATTAACAAATAATAAAATATAAAAAAACACTGTCTTTATTGATTTTAGGAGCTTTTAACATGTACTAAATCAAAATCAAACATACAAAAAATGAAAAATAAATAATAATAATAAAAATAAAATAAATAAATAAATAAAAATTTATTCATTCATTTTCCTTCGGCTTAGCCTCTATTTCAGAGGTCGCCACAGCGGAATGAACCATCAACTATTCCAGCATATGTTTTTTTACGTGGCGGATGCCCTTCTGGCCGCAACCCAGTACTGGGAAACACCCATACACTCTCACATTCACACACACAGAGTCATACACTATGGCCAATTTAGTTTATTCAATTCACCTATAGCGCATGTCTTTGGACTGTGGGAGAAACCAGAGTACCCGGATGAAACCTACGCCAACACGGGGAAAACATGCAAACTCCACATAGAAATGCCAACTGGCCCAGCCGGGACTCAAACCAGCAACCTTCTTGCTGTGCGGTGACAGTGCTAACCACTGAGCCACCATGCAGCAGTCAGCATTTCATATATACAGTTCTAAGAAAGATCTGAACCCCAATATAGACCACTTTATACGGTCTAATAAATACCAATGAATAAAATTCAATCAATCTTGCCCCATTTTCCCCCTTCAGTCTCTAAGAGTAACATCGTAAATTAAATTGTTTGCAAAAGCTTTTCTATGTTGACTTCTTAGATCTACCTCCAAGTCAGAAGCCTTAAAATGAATCCTATTTTTCTCACTTTTTCTTTATGAACCTGTCGCTTGATGATCTCTTGTGGACTAACCATCTCTGTAATCTGAGCTCCTGTGTACCATCAAAACCAGCGCTATATGCCTCCTTCTCTTTCACTCCTTCGCTCTCCAAGCCCACGTTCCCCTTATTCGCTCCATAACCCCTCCCTTATTGTGTGTCTCGTATGCACTGAGGTGTAAAATTATTCAGGGATAGAGGGATAGATTTCTCCCTGTTGAATTGAACCACTGGGTAAGGCTTTTGTGCCAGGCCATTGTAATTGACTGTCGCTTTATTTACCGAGTGAGTTTCTCTATGTGTGTGTGTGATTCTGGAGTGCTTCTTGCATCCCTGTTCATTTTCTTATTCCATACATGCGACTCTTCTCTCTCTTGCTTTGATCCATAGAGTATTGACGCTTCACGCAATCATGAAAATTGCCTGCACGGTTCAATCTTAAAGTCTGCATCAACCGGAAGCTTTTTTTTTCTTTTTTTTTTGTATTGTGATGCAGTTTTTTTGAGAAACAGAATATTAAATTAGTAAACAAGTGGGCGTGGCTTGTTTTTCTACTGCGAGCTGATTGGATGTACTGTAAAGTAGGCGTTTCCTTCAGAAAGATCGGGTTTGTGGACAGTTATTACAACCTACCAGACACCTCTTCCTCACCATTTCAGTTTGTTGTCAAAACTGATAGTTGGAGGGGCGTGGTTAAGTATGTTAGCCACGTCCAATACCTCAACCACACGTAATCTGAGAATGTAACTGAAAACAAATAGGAAGTGCTTTTTCAGATTTCAATTAAAGATTTTAAATTGAGTTTTTTCTTAATGACATGCACGGATGAATTGCTCACCACAAGACTAGCAATGCGAGCTAACAAAATCAATATGGTGTACTTTAAAGCGAGCCAGGCAGACTTTCATGTTATTTAATTACACAAAATCCATTGTAAACTCGCTCATACATGTTACAGTAAAAGAGGGTGTTTTTTTTCTACACGTTCCACGATTGGCACATGCAGGATCCAACTAATTATTCCCCCCGTCAGTCTTCCCAGTGGCCTCTTGGATGGCGCACAAACACCGCGCTGCCCTTCGGAGGGATTTAACAGCGACTCTCGTGACTGCTGTTCATTTGAAAAGAGGCCTTGCCCCCCTCCGGTTGTTGACAAATGGCTGTAGACTGGCGTGGTGTCAAGTTGTTAAAATGTACGGCGCTGTGGAGTCAGAGAAGTTAATGGTTTTTCATACTTCTCAATTTTCCACCCTTGATTGCGCTGGCTAGCTCACCACTCCTCATGGATGTTTACGAAGAGACGGCGGCAATGGATTTTGAGCGTTATGTAAGCAGAAGGCTCAGGTAATGCTGTTACGGCGGCCCCAACGTTTAACATATGATCCATTCACACTCCGCTACCTCCAGTAGATTGAGCGAGAGCATCCGTTCAGTCATATGCTGTGATACACTACAGCTGCTGGAGGAGGGGGGGGGGGGAGCTGTCAAATCTCATTATGCTGAATAGTGCCAGTCAACAAGCAAGCTCCCATCTTCACCAATGAAGACTTTACTATCCGCGAGCCTCCTGACACGCTGTATTGATGGATCGCTGGTGAGGAAAACCGACTTAATGCTTTGAGTGCATGAGAGGGAGAGTGGGGTCATTTACTGGGGTTCCTGTAAACCACAATGGAGAGTTTATGAGGAATAAGGGATCCAGGGCGATGGTGAGCGCATTCCCTTTGAGTAATGCATGGTGTCTTTGTTCGCAGAGCTCTCACACACTTTTACGCCATTGTTTGAGCACATGTTGATGATAGTTGTCATTTTTACAGGTGAGATGATATGGGGATTTCCTCATTCTCTGCTGGGACTCATCTTTGACTCATCTATGGTTCACTCAAAAAATATTGTTGCTGCTGGTTCAAACTACAGGGCGGCACGGTTGTTAAGTGGTTAGCACTGTCACCTCACAGCAAGAAGGTCGCTGGTTCGAGCCCTGGCTGGGCCAGTTGGCATTTCTGTGTGGAGTTTGGGGGCTGGAAGGGCATTTGCTGCGTAAAACATATGCAAGAATAGTTGGCGGTTCATTCTACTGTGGCAACCCTGATAAATAAGGGACTAAGCTGAAGGAAAATGAATAAATGAATGTTCAAATTACTTATATATATACATATATATATATATTGAGCTGAATCAATGAAATTCTTGAGATTTTTTTTTTGGGATAACTGAATTGTTTTACATTCAGTCAACTTAAGTTAACTTAATCAATTTGTGTTGGGACAACATGAAGGAATTGTGTGGAATCCAGCATTTTTACAGTGCTGTTCCAAAGTAATCTCGTGTGAATTTGTAACTTAGATGTAGTTCCTAACTTGTATTCATTTGTACGATCTCATTTGTACATTTTCAATAGTTCACACTTAGCTGATGATTGATAATGAAGCGTGGGTGGCATTCTGTCCCGAGAGAAAGAGCTCTGAGCTCAGAATATCCTCGAGCCCAGGGATCCCTTCCGTTTGACGGGTGAGAGAGGAGTTTGAGCTCAGGTAGGTCTCGAAAACTTCCCTGCTTGTGAACGTGGAATAGCTGAGAAATATAGCTAAGAGTTTGTCTTATGATGCCACTTTGGATTAGTCAATTTGCTTATAATGTATATCTTTGGACGGTGGGAGGAAACCTGGGAACCCAGGGAAAACCCACACGAGCACGGGGAGAACATGCAAACTCCGCACAGAAATGCCGACTGGCCCGGTAAGGGCTTGAACCAGCTGTGAGGCAACAGTGCTAACCACTGGGCCACTGTGCCACCCTATCAGGAGAAAGGGAGGAGTAGGGGTGGAAGGGGGGATTCTTCAAGACAAAGATGAGTGAAGTGAAATACTCTGGTTATTTATAGTGAGTTAGTATTCATCTGATTCATCACGGGATCCTCTTGAAATTAGTTTATAAATAAACCACACTAGGGTAGGGATAGGGTTTAGGGGAACACCCGCTTTTAAAAATCCTACATTTCCATATGTTAAATAGTACACTGTAAAATCAATTAGTTGACTTTACTTTAAAGAAGTGAGCAAACCCATTTTTAAAGCGATTACTTGACTTTACTTTATCAATTTAATAATCCCAAGCTATAACAGATTTGCTCACTTTTATAAGTAAAATCAACGTGTCGCTTTTAAAACAACATGTTTACTCACTTTACTCAAGTTAAGTGACTAATCGCTTTTTACAGTGTATAAATTAAACCACAAATTTTCCATTTTTCAGGCAATACATAAAATGGTTACATTTCCTTGTGAGATCGGACTTCTTGGTCAGATACTGCTGCCTCTCTCTATGGCTGTCTGATAACACAACATTTAATTGTCATGTCAAGTGATTGGACTGGAGATGCTTTCTAAATGTTCTTGAGTAAATGTCAGGAGCAGTATGAACATGGTGGAATGCAAGACTCTTGCTGCAATATATGTGGCAACTTTTCCTTTGGATCCCTATTCCTTATTGGAGCTCTTTCCTTTGTTGGAAGAGTTTGAGGATGCATCTTGGCTCTAGTCTGTCTACACTGAATGTGTAGGTGCTGCACGATCCAAAAAAAACAAAGTGATTTATTTTATGTAAATTAGGGGGGAAAAATCTCTATATGCTGTACATACTGTAGGATTAGCAATAGAAAAGGATGTAAGAGAGCAGCAAGATCACAAGGAATTTGATGAAAGGTTTAGGAATTATAAAAGAGAATAAAAAGAGCATTTAGCAAAATATTCATACATTTGTAAGTGAAATCATTTTGTTCAGCTTTGGCGCACACACAAGTTGGTTTATTTGTGATTTTTTGAGGACTATCCATAGGTGTAATGTATTTTATACTGTGAACGGTTATTATATGGCCTTACCCTACCCTTGCAACTAAACCCAGGAAACCTGTGGCAAATTTAGAATATAAAAAAATCCTGTTAAGTATGATTTTAAACAGTTTTAATTTATAAGGACACACATTGAACAGATGCATCCAATGTAGATTGCTTTATTAATCATAATAAATGTATATAAGCATGCCTTAACTGTGTGGAACTAGTGTTTCCAGCCACCCTGTCCATTGATGTAACTTTTGAAAGTTTAAACCCTGAAAAATGGTGATGACAAAACCCCACAGGCTCTACAGCAGTCATACAGTAGAAGTATGTTATCTTTGGATAAACGCAGTGGCGTAAGACCACCACCCGGTCTTAGCTCCGAGGGGGCCTTGACTCTCGCGGGTGGGCCCACGCATTTTGTGCTACGCCACTGGATAAACGTGTCAGCTAAAAAGACAGATTGGTCTTTTTGAGCTTTTCTATTGAAACAGTTTGCCAATCCTGAGCAGTCAGAAAGAAAGTAAGAAAAACAGAAGGGTCCTGCTTGTTGGGAAATAAAAAAGCGGTGCCTCATAATGTCCTCTGCTAAGTCTCTTGCTAGGTTCAATTTATACTGTATTCACTGTGCCGGTTCCTCGGTTTTTACGACTTTTATAAAAGTCATCATTTTTCTCAGCCTTTGAGAATGTGTTGAGTTGACAGGCCCGGGTCGGCTCTCCATAAAGAGATCTCTTTTAGCAGAGAGCAGGTACCCTGTCCAGCCTCAACAGTGGCAACAGCCTTATCCCTGCTTAGCATTTATGAGTTCTGCAAATCATGTAGCAGCTCAGCCTTTGGCAGCCTGACAAGATTCTCCAGACTGGAAGCTAACGGGCCTGTCACTCGGCGCCGGTTCGGCCCAACAAAGACTTGTCAAAGAAGGTGAGGTCTGCTGCTCGCAGTTAACGAGACGCTCAACTAACTTGAGAATTTCTTTAGCTTTTTGTCTTTTGAGTGAGATATCCACCCTGAAGGACACGGATGGATGGGGACTGAGGCTGCATTTCTGGAAGATTCAAGGGAGACGCGGACTTCCCATCTAAAGCTGAGGTCCAGGAGACCACATCGGTCATATAGCTGAAGTCACTATTATTAGCCCGCCTGTGTATATTTTTCCCCCAATTTCTGTTTAACAGAAAGAAGATTTTTTCAACACATTTCTAAACATAATAGTTTTAATAACTCATTTCTAATAACTGATTTATTTTACCTTTGCCATGATGACAGTACATAATACTGTCATTCAAGATACTAGTATTTAGCTTAAAGTGACATTTATATGATAATCATTTGGGAAATATATGAAAAAAATCACAGGAGGACTAATAATTCTGACTTCAACTGCTCCGATAATGTGTTTAGGCAGTCTAGACCGCTATATTTTTTTGTGTACACTTTGACTGCTGTGCATTGGTGGCTTCTTGGGTGTAAAGTGCAAGTAAACATGCAAAAGATGCGAAGGAGCGAAATAAACAACCGCCTTTGTCACGGATGCTTGCCAGCAAATGACTAATGCAACAAGCATAAAGACACTTGGAAATTGGAGGCCGGAGGCACTTTGTGTGGATGTCTGGGCCTTTAGAATTTCTGCTTTCACAACCACAGCCGTATACGCGCAGAAGGCACTTTTCCATGACACAGGATGCCACCTGAAAGATGACTGGGTGTGTTTTTGCTGCCTCCCTCATTTTCAGAGTGGTGAAAATGGCCGTCATTTCCCTATGCTGTCGCTCAGAGCTGTGTTTATCGAATTTCATAACACACTCTCTGAATGCAGTGCTGGCTCAGAGTTAACGCAGATAGTGTGACTCAGCCGTGGCTTTTTTTTTTTTCTTGGTGCAGAACGGTTAACAATTTGGATAAACCTGCATCTTACACACTCAAAACATTATGTTTGCTGTTTGTTCAAACGACTTTTTTAAAATGCAACACAGGCTCATTGTGAAAATGTACCCCTATATACATTTCTGGAGATCGCAAATTATGTAGTCAGAGCTACGTATGGCTGCATTTCGGCTTTAAAACGAACGCTATGGGGCAGTATGGCGCCGTTTCTTTTCACGCTTATCCACTGACCGTTTACTTCTGTGTGGACAGCTTTTCCAGTGTTGTCAGTTTGCGACACAGAGAGGAGTTGACCGCAATGACGGGGTTCGAGTGTGGCGAAGAATGGTTCCAAAAAACAGGTAAGACAAACAAAAGCCAAAAAAATGAAAGAAACAAGTAAATAACAGGGTTGGAATGTGGTAAAATCTGAAAATGTGGTAAAAATCAGGCAAGGGCTTTTCTTTTTCTGGATTGCTTTTGAAAACACTGTCGATTGGGTTTAGGGAAGTGGGTGGGCGAGTCAATTGGTGCTTTTGAAAACACTATCAGTTGGGTTTAGGGAAGGAGGAGGGTGGGTCAGTTGATTGGTCAGTGAACAGCTGCCTCTGCTGGATATACGTGAGATGGGCAGGCATGAATAGCACTCTTAAAGCAAAGAAGCATACACATCGGCCTCTAGTGGATTTGCGAAAACAAAATCTGAAATAAAAAAAACGTACCTCCTGGGGCGTATTTGGCACTCTCCAGAAATGTACACTCACTGGCCACTTTATTAGGTACACCTGTCCAACTGCTCGTTAATGCAAATTTCTAATCAGCTAATCACATGGCAGCAACTCAATGCATTTAGGCATGTAGACAAAGTCAAGACGATCTGCTGCAGTTCAAACCGAGCATCAGAATGGGGAAGAAGGGGATTTAAATGACTTTGAACGTGGCATAGTTGTTGGTGCCAGATGAGCTGGTCTGAAACTGCTGATCTACTGGGATTTTCACACACAACTTAACTGTTTTATGTTCAACCCACTTAAATTTGTCAAAACGAATAAGTTAACTTATTTCCTTCATGTTGCCCAAACACAAATCGATTGTGTGGAACCCAGCATTTTTTACAGTGTACTCAATAAAAATTACTTTTGCTTCTTGTTCAAGCTATTTATTTAAAATCAGTTGAAACTAAATTTTTTTTGGGGGGGGGAGGACAACTTAATTATTTTATGTTCAATCCAGATAAATTTGTAAAAACGATTATGTTAACTTAATCGATTTGTATTGGGACAGCATGAAGGAATTGTGTTGAACCCAGCATTTATTTATTTTTTTACAGTGTATGATCTTAAAGTTTATATAGAAATGTTTATTTATTTATTCACAGCGAAGGTTTGGTCAAAGAATAATAATTTTTTTTGTCATTTTGTTTACTCTGCTGTTATTCAAAAAACGTTAGTAGAATGTGAAGTTAATTTTAGATTTTCGAGTATTTGCTATATTACTGCAACTGACCAGCCATCGGCTATTAGTCGTCCACATCAGTGGAAATTACTTCCATAAATTCTCCACCGTACAAGCATAATGTAATTATGCCGCATTAAAGAGGCTTATTAGATAGGATTATGGCAGGCTAGAATGAAAGACTTAAACTAGACCCTTTGACCTCTAATCAAATCCCTTTAAAATGAGTGATTCAACGAGATAATCTTTTGCCCCCGCAGCGTTAGCCTTGGCCATGTACAATGGGGTCCAAAAGACCGAGACCACTGTTTGAAATGCTTCTGTTTTGCATTCATTTCTAATTTATTGAATGTTTCAGAATGTTTTAGTATTTGGTGTGTTGTCATCCTATCAAGTACACACAGTGCTCAACATATATGAGATACACACCCCTCACAAATCTCTTATTTAAATTCATATTTTCTGAAGGAAGCTGTACAATATTATATCTGTACATATAAACTACCTGTATAACTTATTTTAACAAATAATAACTTGATTTCTAGTTGATCATTTGGAAAAGTGTCATAGTTAGATTTGTTTTTCACAATGAATCATCTGTTGAACTGCATCCCAGTCGTCACAAATACTGCAGAACACCTATTGGAACCCACGTGGACCCAGGATTCTCACAGAAATCAGTCAAGTTTGGTGAAGGAAAAATCATGGTTTGGGGTTACATTCAGTATGGGGGTGTGCGAGAGATCTGCAGAGTAGGAGAGCATCATCAACAGCCTGAGGTATCAAGACATTTGTGGTGCCCATTACATTACAAACTACAGGAGAGGGCAAATTCTTAAGCAGGATAGCGCTCCTTCTCATACTTCAGCCTCCATATCAAAGCTCCTGAAAGCAAAGAAGGTCAGCCTAGTCACCAGACATGAACATTATTGAGAGTAAGACAGAGGAGGAGGCATTGAAGATGAATGCAAAGAATCTTGATGAACTCTGGGAGTCCTGCAAGAGCGCTTTCTTTGCCATTCCAGATGACTTTATTTTTAAGTGATTTGAGTCATTGCAGAGATGTATGGATGCAGTCCTCCAAGCTCATGGGAGTCATACACTATATTAATTCTTTTTCCACTGCACCATGACTTTATATTATATACTGTGCATTATTTCTGTTAAGTGACAAGACTTTTGTCTAAGCAAAGTTTGACCTTACTGTCATAATTAAATAATTAAAAATCAAGGCATAATCATATTTTATTTTGGTAAAATAAGTGTAATCTAGAGGCCTTTTCCTTTCATATAAGCCACTTATGATACCAGATGATCAACTGGAAGTCAAGTTATTATTTATTAAGACTTTTGTCAGGTAGTGTACATTAGATTAGTCCGTACTGATCTATGTTGAGCACTGTAGTCTTTGAAAATGAATATCATATTAATATCATATATTAGTTCAAAAAGTTTTAGCAAGAAAAAGGTGTGCTTTCACTTCTAGGCCAAATTATGCATTTGAAAAGCATCTCAATCATGAGACATTTATCATTTCTATTTTATGTATGTCGATTTTATGCTGGTACTGTAGACAACAGATTTGCATTGTGGGCAAAATCTCAGCGCAGATCCCCTGACTGCAGTGCCAGGTAATCCCAGACTGTGTTTTAAGAGTGAATTATTATTACATATACATTCTGCTTGTTCTGTGTAATGCCTCCTCGCTCCATCTTCCCTTCCTGCTGTCCTTTAGCAGAACCTTGAGGCTTCATTAAAATTCTGCTGAATACCCCCCAATGTGCAACACACTCTTTCAATCTCTACACCACACACACACACACACTCACAATTGCCCTTTGTTACGTATACATTTAAGTGGAAATTCATAGCTACCGTGGCTTCTCCACTGCTCTGCATTTCTCAAAGTCATGTTTACATAATTAGTGTGTGTGTTTCGGGTGCCTCAGCGATTTCCAACAATGAAAAGGTTAGTTTGTTGGGTGTAGAGATGGTCACCGCCATTAGAAAAGAAGATGGCACTCTTGTTGTTGTTGGATTGTTTCTTTTAAAGTCTTTATTTCCCTATTGGAGTATTACCAAGCTGACCTTTTCACCTGTGATATTGACCCTATTATAAGTGGGATTGGTGATGGCTATGTGATTTAGTAGGATTAGTAGGAGTTCCCACACTCCAAACATTATTTTTGCTGCATGTTTAAACTACTTATTTAAAATCAGCTAAATCAACACAATTCTTGAGTTTTCGGAGACAGCTTAATAGTTTTATGTTCAATCCACTTAAATTTGTAAAAGATATTAAAGTTAACTTAATCGATTTGTGTTGGGACAGCATGAAGGAATTGTGTGAAACCCAGCTATTTTTATAGTGCACAAGATGATATTATCACATTTACGGTAATGTCACATTCGTCACAATACAATATTATTGCGATAATGAAAATCTGTCATAGATGTGGTTGAGTGTGCAAGAAAAAAGACAACAATTGTTGACAACAATTTGCTAAGAATGCTTTATAGTGCTTTTATTGAAAGTGTTGTGACATTTTGTGTGATCTGTGGGCACTCTCAACTTACTTGTTGGGAACAAAATAAAAAGAGTATTGAGTTTGCACAAAGAAAGAGTATTAAATAAGGATCACATGATTGTCAATGATGAGAGTCATCATTTATTGTACACTTTCAAATTGTTACCATGAGGTCGACAATATTGTGTTCCCAGATGTGTAAGGAATATTTATTATATTTATGTAGATTAGTGGTACCTTGCTTATTAAAAATTATCTATTTATATAAATGCCTGTTAATAAATGTGAAATTGTCAAATATCTCTGTGGGTGTTTGCTGCTAATGAAATCTCCCTACGGGATCAATAAAGCTAGCTAACTAACTAACTAACTAACTAACTAACTAACTAACTAACTAACTAACTAACTAACTAACTAACTAACTAACTAACTAGCTAGCTAGCTAGCTAACTTGCTTGCTTGCTTACTTACTTACCTACTTTCCTACTTACTTATTTACTTACTAACTTACCTACTTATTTACTTACCTACTTACTTACTTACCTACTTTCCTACCTACCTACTTACTTACATACTTGCCTGCCTACCTACCTACCTACTTACTTACCTACCCTACCTACCTAGCTAGCTAGCTACCTACCTACTTACTTACCTACCTAACTACCCTACCTTTCTACCTACCTACTTACTTACTTACCTACCTACCTACCTGCTTACCTACTTGCTTGCTTCCTTACCTATCTACCTACCTACCTACTAACTTACTTACTAACTAACTAACTAACTAACTAACTAACTAACTAACTAACTAACTAACTAACTAACTAACTAACTAACTAACTAGCTAAGTAACTAACTAACTAACTAATAAATGGTGCATGCACTTTTCCACAAAACCACCATCTTTACTGTACTAATTTTCAAAATGCTTAAGGTAAATGCACTCACCATAAAAAAAGCTCAACTTCAATGCCACACTCTAGTGGAGTGTAAAGATATTGATTTTAATTATTGAAATATTGGCGATACGTTGATATGGACGTCCGTGTACACTAAAAAAATGCAGGGTTCCACACAGTTCATTTATATTGTCCCAACACAAACTAATTAAGTTAACTTTACAGATTTAACAATTTTAAGTCGATTTAACATAAAAAAATTAAGTTGCCCCAACAAAATCTCAAGAATTGTGTCGTTTCAGCTCATTTTAAATAAGTAGTTTGAACAAGCAACCCAATTTTTTGTTCTTTTGAGTGTGTATCAGTATAGTAGAAAATATCACAATACAACGTTGCGTCTATAATCCCCCCCAGTAATTTTTAGGAGTAGAGTTGTGTTTGACTTTGCGCGCATGTCAGAACCGATGTCAGTTTGTAGTAATTAGGAGCGAAGGTAAATCCATTAAGTTGATCTGGGGGAAAATGGCACGTCCCTCAATCTGTTATGCTGTAGGTGGTGAACAAATTTGCCAGGCCTCCCGCATTCACCTGAGATATATAGCCTTCCCTCAGCTTGTGTTCACTCACCGCTGCGTAGGGCAGAAAGAAGAGATGATATTTCCCTTCCAAAGGAGTACCCGCCGTGCCCTCCGCTGTTAATTACCACAGATTGACTTGACTTATCAAGCACCGTGCACCTCGTCTCTTTGGTGCGAGGTCGCTGCTTTTTTTTTTTGCTCCAAATATTCATGCAAGGATGCAGACGTGGTACTGTGGCATTTCAGAAGAGAGATATGAGTAACTGAAGAAAGTGTGACAGATAACGCAGACTGCTTTACATGGAGCTGTCAGAATTCCTTTCCATCAACTCTTGCAGCCTGGCATGAACTCAGGACACGGCACAACAATATAAACACTGTCTCAAATTACAAAGAAAGTACGCTTTTTTTCCCAAGACGTAAACATCCCATTTATGTTCTTTATAGAGACATTGATTTTTAAGTGATGATATATTCGTCTGCAGCCACGAGTCAGCGTGATTTCAAATGTAAGTTTCCATCGAATCAGTGTTTCTGTCTACATCCATCTCAGGCAACTTGCACATTTGAATATATTTGTAGCTGTTTTGCAATACAAATATATTGCCTTTTAGACGTTGTGAGAAATATAGTCATTTATAATTCTTTGTTGGAAGCGTCGTCTTATACTTTCATCTGAATTTCAAAAAACATTTGTGGTTTGAAACATTGATTAATAAGAACATGATTAATGTCATAGTATTTTTTTTTTTGTGTGAACCTCAAACACTTTGTGTTTGAAGCCATATCACAGCCACAGCCATATCACCCTGCAGCCCAAGACCGGTTACTCACTGAGGCTAAGCAGGGCTGAGCCTGGTCAGTACCTGGATGGGAGACCACATGGGAAAACTAGGTTGCTGTTGGAAGCGGTGTTAGTGAGGCCAGCAGGGGGCATGCAACTGTGGTCTGTGTAAGTCCTAATGCCCTGGTATAGTGAAGGGGATGCTATACTGTCAGTGAGCGCCATCTTTGGGATGAGATGTTAAACCGAGGTCCTGACTCTCCGTGGTCATTAAAAATCCCATGGCGCTTCTCGTAAAGAGTAGGGGTGTAACCATACACGAAAAATGCGCTATATAAATACACATTACATTACATTTACATTTTGTAGATTGAAACAATTGCTGTTTTTTTTCTGTGGAGAAAATGACTTTGAGAAAGGTTTAGCTTACATTGTGTCCAGGTAGGACCAACTACACTGTAAAAAAATATCCGTAAATTTGCAGTTTTATGTATTTTGTGATTCATATTTTTATTTTCCCTGTTTATTTATGCTTTTGAATTGCATTATGGGACTTTGATCTTTCTTCCAACAACTTTTAACCCCAAAAAGTTTGATTAAGTGACTTTTTATCAACATTTTTTTTAGTTTTTCAAGAGTGCACACTTAGATATTGCTTGACGCTATTAGCAGGTTTGGCATGCTGTCCCGGGAGAGAACCCTGAGCTCTGAGATAATTGAGCCCAGGGCTCCCGCCTGGTCAATTAGCATGTAAGGGGGTGCGAGATCAGGTCGGTCCCGAGATCTCCCCCTGGTAAAGGAGGAAAAGAGGAGATGGGGTGGAAGGGGGGATTCTTCCAAAACGAAGGCAGTAGGGTGAAATCGGTCTATTTATTATATTTATTGACTTGGATCAATCTGATTGGATTATTCCTTATTACGGATAAGAGACCAGCCGCGATCAATCATATCACATGCTCCTCTCGAAATTAGTTTCAATTAGTGATATATTGTCTGGGTTGGTGTTTTGTGCTACAAAAACCTTGTAATAAACTGCCAGTACATTTTCTGTTATTTTACAGACTTATTCCTCTATATATTACTTCTTATACATTATATTATTTGAAACTTCTAAAATGTCAATAGTCACTTTGTTAAACTGTAGAGTTGAAATTTCAACATTAAAAGTCGACAGAGCAGAGATCAATGCAATTCACAACCGCAAATAAACCGAAAACACTTGTGAATCACAAAATACGAAAACATTAACAGATATTTTTATTAACAGTGTAGGGTTTCAGCTTGTGGTGTTTCAAATGGGTCATGTCTTTTTTAATAGAACTGGTTCAATTGTAAATCTGCATTGACTCTTTTTCTGTCCTATAAGATCCCCTTTGCTTAGTAAGGAGTGTTTGTTTAGAACAAAGGCAAGACCACACGTTGAAATCAGAGAGAGAGGTGGGCCGATCGAGCATTAATCCACGTGCTCGTGCGTCTGTATTTGCTTGCATTCATCATTGTACACCCACAAATCCTGGTAATCACGTTAGGTGTGACAAAGTGGCTATTTGTATGCTCACGGACAGGGAGGAAAATAAACGTTCGGCGCAGAGTAAAGCAACCCCCGAACTCTCGGTTTCTATTTTCAAGTAATCCCTGGCAGCCGCTCTCATGCGTTCCATTGCTTTGAGTGCATGCTGAACAACATGGCGAACTTTCAAACATTACCCACAAGCCCTCCGCAGCTGTTATGGCGGAGGTGTCTAGGCCTTCAAGAAATTTATGGTCTGCATCTTCCTTTCACGCTCAGGCAAATCCCAGGGCTTAGATCCAAAGGTCCTAATCATTCGCCGCCTTTCGCTTACACCATTTATCAGAGTGTCTCAAGCCCTGAATTATTCAGCTTTTTTGTTTCAACAATAAAAACTTTCCTCTTTTTTTTTTCTTTTAATAATTATTATCATTTTAAAGAGCAGCCTACAGCGCTTTTCCTTTCCCATCTCTGTTTGGTTTGTGGCCACATTCGATCAATATCTGCTCTACGAGCTGCCAATGAGGAAGCAGAATTCCCCCGCCTAATTACAGCGAAGGGCTACGAGAGAAGACTCGTCTGTGTGTTTTCTTGAGCATTTATTTTTAATCCGTGGCGGACGGGGTCTCCAGCGGCTCCAGGGCTGCCTGTGGCCATAACCATGCCAATGGAAAACAAAGGCCTTGTGGCAGTGTCCAAAAAAAAAAAAAAACACAGAGCTGTCGTTTACCAGAACAAACTCGAGTTTTTCATAGGGGTGCAACTCGAAAATACAGCACCGGAGGGCCTCTTTTTAACACTTCGGTGTATGTATAATTTATCGTCCTTTATTTTTTAATTATCCCTTTCTTTCCACTTTGAGAAATATTTCATGTGTTTTGCCAGTGCCAAGTAATAATTGCTAATTAGTCCTTCAGGCTTTCGAGCAGAACAAGAATTCCTCACTTCGGCGCCTGATGTGCAGTGAAAACAGAATAAAGTGGAGGCTTGCGCCGAGATAAATACGTAATCACTCTATCAGCAGGTATCAAACAAACAAAGTGGAGAGCTTTGCGATGCTAATCTCTGCTTTTGCAGAATAGACTATCCAAGCTCTTTCAGTTTGTGTCTTCATTGAATGGCGACACAGTTTTTTATTCTTTACGCCTCGTCTTTACCAGGCCTACAACGTAGTGGCTTGGATTTGTCAACACTTCTTGCTGAGGTCTCACGCGAAGGATTAGCGCAGGGGAATTAATGCCGAGTTGACAGGAGTGAGGGAAAAGGCAGGATGTTGCCGGGCTCCGGATGAACCTCAATCCAAATTTCCCCCTTGGCCAAAGTGCTCATCCTCAGATGAAAGCCAAAACCTTGCTCTGATATGCTGATCAAAGCCGTCCAGCGCAGGACACCAAAGCGGCACCTGGAATTTCAATGGAGAAATACAGCGATAATATATGATTCATAAAAAGGAAGTTGTAGCTTCACCCATGTAAACAGGCGCCTGGAGTGTTTATCAGTGCTTCATTTATCCGGCAACAATGCAGCTCCCTTCAGTGCAGTGTTTTCACGGAAACTAATCTAGCTAATTAAGGAACATTAGGAAAGTTAGCCTTGTGGTGAGCGCCTCAATCATATGTTTTAATGGCTAGCAGAGTCCTCTGTGCTTAAAGTCATCAAAAGTTTTCCCGCCTACAGCTATAGGTGAGTGTGTGTGTGT
>CAIGQW010054176.1:11381060-11399407 GCA_903798125.1 Danio choprae
GTGTGTATGGATGTTTCCCAGAGATGGGTTGCAGCTGGAAGGGCATCCGCTGCGTAAAACATATGCTGGATAAGTTAGCGGTTCATTCCACTGTGGCGACCCCAGATTAATAAAGGTACTAAGTCGAAATGAAAATGAATGAATGAATGAATGAACAATTAAAAATAAAATAATTTATGGAAATATAGTCATATATTTGTATCGTCATTTATTTATTAAATATTTTACTAATATAGTCATATATTTAAAAAGAGGGGAAACTAATAATAATAATTACAAAAACCCAAAACAATCACTAACTTTAACTAAAATAAAAGGGAAAACAAAAACAGTAATACATTAAAAATATGAATACAATATAGTTACTGTATTGTAATTATTGTCTATAAACTATACAGTAGTTATTTTTTAACATTCATTTATTTAACTGCCTTTTATGCTTGTTATTATCATGTTCTTATTGACTATGTTGTGTGAATGTAATTGCAATTTATCGTATCTCCATTAGAGTGGCAAGAAGGTCGCTGGTTCGAGTCCTGGCTGGGCCAGTTGGCAATTCTGTGTAGGGTTTGCATGTTCTCCCCGTATTGGCGTGGGATTTCTCCGTGTGCTCCGGTTTCCCCCACAGCCCAAAGACATGCACCATGGGTGAATTAAATGAACCAAATTGGCCTTAGTGTATGAATGTGTGTGTGAATGAGTGTGTATGGGTGTTTCCCAGTACTGAGTTGCGGCTGGAATGGTATCCGCTGCATAAAACATGTGCCAGAATAGTTGGTGGTTCAGTCCGCTGTGGCGACCCCTGATAAATAAGGGACTAAGCAGAAGGAAAATAAATGAATCAATGCCTCCATTATTAGCAATCTTAATGGCATTTATTCCACAGACAAGATATAATAATAGAAAATATACCAATGCATTTCTGTTGTATAGATTTGACTTTAAAATAGCTTTGAGGGCTAGTTAAGTTTTTTAAAGTAACAAAACACTTAATTACTAGTAAAATATCTTTTGAGATGCGAGTCAGCAATGAGTTTGTGTATTCCTCTGCTCTGTGACATGTAGCTGAGAGAAATGCGAAGTTAACATTGCCTGTTTCCCGGAAGCAGTTGGAGTCTTTTCTTGACAGTATCTGCATGCTGGTCTTTAGCGATAAGCTCCATCATGTTCGTGTGAAAAGGGGAGAGAACAAGAGGGGAAAATACATTGAATGGCTTTTAGGAAAGGCGTTTGTCTTCTCAAGAACACAAGGAGTAAGAGCATGACCTGAAATGGCAGTCCAAAAAGTGACAGGTTGCTTCATCCCCCCCCCAAAAAAAATGGCAAACGTGAAGCCACATCACTTCAGATCCCCACTCACATGGCTTTAGGATTTAAGGCTCTTTTATATCCTTCTAAAAGTGACAGTACTTTCTCCAAAAGGGCAGGGATAGCGTCAAGGCTTTGGAAATCCGTCTTTTATAACGCTACCATTGTGCGGGAATTGCCTTCTATATGGCGCACTCAGAGTACTGCAGTTGCTCTAAGAGGACAGCTGAGCTATATTATTGTGCACTTGGTTCAGGTCCAGTAAAAACACAATCACTTTCTAAAACATTTATGGTCAGTGCGGGACCAGAACAAATGGCCTTTTGCCTCAAGATATAGATTCGAGCGGACTCGATATTTGGAGTTTCTCTTGCTGTAATGTTCAGGTAACATACATGCACATACAGTTGAAGTCAGAATTATTAGCCCTCCTAAATTATTAGCCCCCTTGTATATTTGCTCAGCAATTTCTCACAGTAGGTCTGTAATTGATTATTGGTTCAGCTCTCCTACGAAAGTGTTTTTACCTCTCGATCCCAACTGTTGCACTTTATTTTGGTCCTGCTTCATTTCAGCACGACTTCTAAGGTCACTGACCTCTTGATGGTCACAGTGTGCATACTGACCTCTTTTGAGCGCCAGACCTGACCCTGTGAGATTCATCTCAGTGGCTGACACGTGTCTAGTCAACACGGTGGATCCCTTGACCTACAGGACCTGGAGTCGCTCCCCAAGGCAATTTGCATTCTCAAGTCACGCATTGGGAGGATATCCCAAAATGCATTGGGATTTTTGCCACTTTTTCTTTTTTTAGAGCTGCACAATAATATCGTTTCAGCATCGATATTGCAGTGTGATCATTCTCAATAGTCACATCGCAGGATTTGCAATGCTGAGTCCATATTATAATGTATAATTTGCATGTGTTTTTGAGGCCTGCATAACATTGATAACTTTTATAATGAATCATTTAGGGCAACGCGGTGGCGCAGTGGGAAGCACAATCGCCTCACAGCAAGAAGGTCGTTGGTTCAAGCCTTGGCTGGGTCAGTTGGCATTTCTGTGTGGAGTTTGCATGTTCTCCCCGTGTTTGCATGGGTTTCCTCCGGGTGCTCCAGTTTCCCCCACAAGTCCAAAGACATGCGGTATAGGTGAATTGGGTAAGCTAAATTGTCCATAGCGTATGAGTGTGAATGAGTGTGTGTGGATGTTTCCCAGTGATGGGTTGCAGCTGGAAGGGCATCCGCTGCGTAAAACATATGCTGGATAAGTTGGCGGTTCATTCCGCTGTGGCGACCCCAGATTAATAAAGGGACTAAGCCGAAATGAAAATGAATGAATGAAATTGTCCATAGTGTATGTGTGTGGATGAATGTGTATGGATGTTTCCCAGTGATGAGTTGCGGCTGGAAGGGCATCCACTGCATAAAACATATGCTGGATAAGTTGGCGGTTCATTCCGCTGTGTCGACCCCAGATTAATAAAGGGACTAAGCCGAAAAGAAAATGAAAGAATGAATCATTTAATGAATTATTTAATTTTGTATTATTAAATTACTGTATCAGAATATTGTTAATGTGGAAAATGATAAAGTACTGTTTGTGCTTTTTCTCTTTTTAATTTTGATTTATTTATATTTTTTCATTTTTTACATAATAAGCCTTTCCCCAACAGTTTGACCCCTTACAGATGAGGGAATTGGAAACAAAAAATATACCAAAATAAATTATAAAAAAAATAAAAAAATAAATAAAGATAAATATACTAAAACAATAATAATAAAAAATAAACAAATAAATAAATAAATAAATAAATAAACCCTTCCCCAACAATTTAAGCACTTATAGATGAGGGAATTGGACACAAATAAACAAATAAACAAACAAATAAATAAATAAATAAATAAATAAATAAATAAATAAATAATATATTAAAATAAAAATACATAAACAAATAATATAACAAAAATAAAAATAAATAAATAAATAAATAATATAAAAATAAAAATTAATAAATAAATAACTTAGCAAAATAAAAACAAATAAATAAAAAAAATTATATAGCTAAATAAATTTATAAAATAAATAATATATAGCAAAATAAAAATAAATAATTAAATATGTATGATATAGCAAAAAAAATAAAAAAATAAATCAATACAAATAATATAGCGAAATAAAAATAAATAAACAAATAAATAATTCAATATAAATTATATAGCAAAAAATAAATGCATAAATAAATAAATTGCATCAAATTACAATAACGATAGATTATGTAACTCTTTCTCTATTGTTTTTATCTATGTTTTTTAATTTGTTTATTCGATTTCATGCAGATGCACTCCCACACAGAATCATCCTACTCAATCTAAAATGATAAATTCCAATCCAAGTCATCTGATGAAATTGTATTCATATCGCAATATATATATTGCAGAATACCAACAATATAGCAATGCTAGATTTTTCCAATATCGTGCAGCCCTACTTTGGTCCATTCCTTTTAACACTCTTCGGTAAAGTCAAGCACTTGAGGGTAAAAGTGAGAGGTGTACACTGTCAAACCATGGAGATAAACCTAGCAAACATGCTTAATTATCCAGCGCAACGGCTGTGTTCAAAGTGCACATCCGGGGGAGTTTAGGGAGGGAATGAATAAATCTAGCTTCTGTGTCGTACAGAAGTAACAAGTATTGATGAGCTATTCAGAGTGTATTTCCCAAAGGACGGGTAATTGCGGCCCCGTGTGCTCTTGTACTTGAGAAACGGCATGGGCTAAAATGAGCTCCTCATGTGACGTCACGCGCTGATGAATGTTCATGTCTTCTCTGATCCCAAGTCCGTGTTTGTAAAAGTCAGCCTAATACAATCTCCGAGATTGGTCGAAGGGTAAGTGGGAGAGTAATTTGAGCACATACACCGCTGAAGAGCAGCTCGCTGCAGGGAAGATGCACCCATCAGCCGTCCACACTCAAGTTTTGTTGTTGCTTGTTCAAACTACTTATTTAAAAGGAGCTGAAATGACACAATTCTTGAGATTTTGTCAGGACAACTTAATTATTTTATGTTTAAGCCACTTACAATTGTTAAACCTATAAAGTTAACTTAATCGATTTGTGTTGGGACAGTATGAATTAATTGTGTGGAAACCTGGGTTCCACACAATTCCTTCATGTTGTCCTAACACAAATAGATTAAGTTAACATCATTGTTTTTACAATTTTAAGTGGACTGAACATAAAACAATTAAGTTGTCCCTAAAAAATACAAAAAATTGTGTTGTTATTCATTCATTCATTTTCCTTCGGCTTAGTCCCTTAATTATCAGGGTTCGCCACAGCGGAAGGAACCGCCAACTATTCCAGCATATGTTTTGTGCAGCGGACGCCCTTCCAAGCGCAACACAGTACTGGGAAACACCCATACACACTCACATTCACACACACACTCATACACTACGGCCAATTTTTGTTTGCCCAATTCACCAACGTCTTCGGACTGTGGGGGAAACCGGAGCACCCGGAGGAAACCCACGCCAACACGAGAAGAACATGCAAACTCCACACAGAAATGTCAACTGGTTCAGCCGGGACTCGAACCAGCAACCTTCTTGCTGTGAGGCAACTGTGCTAACCACTGAGCCACCATGCTGCCAGAATTGTGTTGTTTCAACAAATTTTATATAAGTAGCTTGAACAGTTTGACATTTGTTGTCTGTTCATACTACTTATTTAAAATGAGCTGAATCAACACAGTTCTTGAGTTTTGTTTGGGATAACTTGATTGTTTTATGTTCAACCTACTTAAATTTGTAAAAACTACTAAGTTAACTTAATTCTTTCATGTTGCCACACAAATCGATTGTGTGGAACCCAGCATTTTTTTTTAGAGTGTACTTTCTAACCACCTCTATGGCATTTAAATTGCCATATGCATGCATTTGATTCTAATGAAACAGGCTGCAACCAATAGTCAGGCATCACGCATGATTCAGCAAAACACGCCTCCTTATTGCTTTCATTTTTTGTACTACAATATGCTGATCTTTGATTTTCCCTGTTGCTGCGAGGTGGAAAACCATCTCAAGGACACCTGCTAATCTTGCTTTTGCTTCTGTTTTAGTCTCGGGATCCGAGCACATGGAGTAATTCCCTCATCATGATGGTTTGGGTGCTTATTTACAACATTACCGTGCAGAACCTTTGCTGTTCACAATCATTAGGTGCGGCGAAATGAGATTCCCGAATCATTAGACGAGTGGGGATTTTTGTTGAAGGGGCAAGAACAATAGACTGCTTTTGTTAGCACTTCTGTCTGGGTGTAAGAAACCATCACAATTACGCGCCCCGAAAACGCTCGTAATTATGGTGAGAGCATTCGTCTTTTTTCTTCCCATTAAAAGCTCCTCCGCGTATCGCACTTATAGTCCACTGAACGGGAGACGACATTACCGGGGCTGTTTTTCATCCGGCTCGCCCTGTAAACACTATCTCATTTTGCTGATGGCTTTCCACTGGTGACAAAATGGTGACGAGGCCAAAAATGCCAGCTAGCAGTCTTGAGTTGTTTTATTGTTCTTTGTGCAGTTCAAGACGAGGTACTGCTAATCGTATTTTAGCCGCAGCGAGTGTTCATTAGCATGCGGCTCCACAAAATCCAAGGCCTGACCGTGTCCTGGAGGTGGGCTAGCCAAACGCACGCTTGGTTTGTTGTGCTTGCAAATGAACGGCTTGATGCTAATCTACACGGGAAGATAAGAACACGGCTACAATTAAAAACACATTAAAAGCAGAAAATAATCGCGAGCCCAAAACATTCCAGGCGAGTTCAATAATTACATCAAGCGGCGTATTCCCTGTTGGAGGAGCAATTTCTGATTAGACTTGAACGTAGTTTATGGTAATTTCATTATGTTTGAACATTGTGGGGGGAAAAAAAGTACAAAAATCTGTGCGATAAGTAACTTTTAATGTTCTCGCTGGGTTTAAAATGGGAAAAACAAAGAGTCTTTTCTTACAGTAAATCTCAAAGGTAATTTATAATGGGTTAGCGGAGCATATGTAGCATGGGAAGGACAAAAGGCGGGAAACGTGCATAAATTGACCAGAGCGCTTGTGTTCAAGAAGCAGCCAATTTAAATGTAGTGTTCAGCTAATGAGGCTGCTTTCCCTTTTGAGTGCTTCCCTCCCCTAACTGACCTATTGTTGGCGGTGTTTGTTTGTTATCTTACTGTGCTAATGACATCTAATCTCAGTTGTAGGCCTTCTCCTTCTGGACTGTGTATGCTTTCATGAAGCTGCCTTTGGCCAGTTTGATGGCTGCGTTCATTCATTCTCCCTGTACTTTTGTTTCCTTCAGAGACGACAGAGCATCTGCCATTGTGGTTTGCCAGTTTTTTTGAACTCGCCATCTGAACCTTGACCTCCATCATAACCTTGGTAACCATTTCATCTTTTATTTATCCCACCATTGATTCTTTGTTATCATTTTCCCCCTTATGTTTGCTTTAGTTATTGGTTTATAAGCCTTGTTTTATTTGTGTTCCTTCCCCGACTGTATTTAAAGGGATAGTTCAGTCAGAAATGACAATTCTGTCATCTTTACTCACCTTTCAGTTGTTCAAAACAAGTTGTTTTTTCTTCTTCTATTGAACACAAAAGAAGATATTTTGAAAAATGCTGGTTGCTGGAACCTATTGACTTCCATAGTAATTTGGTTTTCATACTATGGAAGTCGATTGGTGCCAGCATTCTTCAAAATATCTTCTTTTGTGTTCAATAGAGGAAAGAAGCTCAAAACCACATGAGGAACAGTAAATATTTTAGGTGAACTATCCCTTTAAAGTCAAACAATGAATTATATACTTTTATTTAGCTTTTTATAAACTAAAAAAGGTGTTTATTTTTTCCCCCTCAGACATATTCATATTATAAGCACTCGCCTTTCATTTTTGATTAATTAACACAAGGTATTGGACGATCAAGATGAAATTGAACTCTCTTAATCATTTTAGTTCCAAAATCTGTCACAAAATCTGTTTTTAATTGATTTTTTCATTTGCATATGGATATTCTGTCATCATTTACTTCCCTTTCAGTTGTTTAAAACCTATTTGAGATTCTTTCTTCTGGTAAACACAAGAGAAGATGTCTTTTAAACCCATTGACTTCCATAGTAAACCAGCAACCAGCATTCTTCAAAATATCTTCTTTTGGCAAAAAAAGAAACATATAAAGGTTTAAAACCACGTTAGGGAGAGTAAATGATGGGGTTATTTTCATTTTAGGTGAACTATCTCTTTAAAGTTAAACAATGAATTCTATACTTTTATTTAGATTTTTGTTTTTTATAAACTAAATAAAAAGTGTTTATTTTTCCCCCGTCAGACATATTCTCATTATAAGCATTCACTTTTAATTTATGATTAATTAACACAAGGTATTGGACGATCAAGATTGAATTGAACTCTCCTATTCTTTTTAGTTTCAAAATCTGTCACAGAATCTATTTTTAATTGAGATTTATCGTTTGCATATGAACATTCTGTCATCATTTACTCTCCTTTCAGTTGTTTAAAACCTATTTCAGATTCTTTCTTCTGTTAAACACAAGAGAAGATGTCTTTTAAACCCATTGACTTCCATAGTAAACCAGCAACCAGCATTCTTCAAAATATCTTCTTTTTGCGAAAAAAGAGACACATAAAGGTTTAAAACCACATGAGAGAGAGTAAATGATGAGAAATGTTCATCTTTAGGTGAACTTTAAAGTTAAACAATGAATTATATACTTTTATTATTCATTCATTCATTCATTTTCATTTCGGCTTAGTCCCTTTATTAATCTGGGGTCGCCACAGCGGAATGAACCGCCAACTTATCCAGCACATGTTTTACGCAGCGGATGCCCTTCCAGCTGCAACCCATCCCTGGGAAACATCCATACACACCCATTCACACTCATACACTACGGACAATTTAGCTTACCCAATTCACCTGTACCGCATGTCTTTGGACTTGTGGGGGAAACCGGAGCACCCGGAGGAAACCCACGCCAACACAGGGAGAAAATGCAAACTCCACACAGAAACGCCAACTGACCCAGCCGAGGCTCGAACCAGCGACCTTCTTGCTGTGAGGCGAACATGCTACCCACTGCGCCACTGTGAGGCCCTATACTTTTATTAGTTTTTTATAAACAAAATAAAGTGTTTTTCCCCTCAGACATATTCTCATTATAAGCATTCGCTTTTAATTTATGATTAATTACTACAAGGTATTGCACAATCACGATCAAATTGAACTCTCTTATTCTTTTTAGTTACACAATCTGTCACAAAATCAATTTTTATCTGGGTTTTATCGTTTGCATATGGATATTCTGTCATCATTTACTCCCCTTTCAATTGTTTAAAACCTATTTGAGACCCTTTCTTCTGATAAACACAAGAGAAGATATTTTTTAAAACGTTGGTTGCTGGAACCCATTGACTTCCATAGTAAACCAGCAACCAGCATTCTTCAAAATATCTTCTTTTGGCAAAAAAAGTAACATATAAAGGTTTAAAACCACGTTAGGGTGAGTAAATGATGGGGTTATTTTTTTATTTTTTAGTTGAACTATCTCTTTAAAGTTAAACAATGAATTATTCATTCATTCATTCATTTTCTTTTCGGCTTAGTCCCTTTATTAATCTGGGGTCGCCACAGCGGAATGAACCACCAACTTATCCAGCATATGTTTTACGCAGCGGATGCCCTTCCAGCTGCACCCCATCACTGGGAAACATCCATACACACTTATTCACACAAATACACTATGGACAATTTAGCTTACCCAATTCACCTGTACTGCATGTCTTTGGAATTGTGGAGGAAACCGGAGCACCCGGAGGAAACCCACACCAACACGGGGAAAACATGCAAACTCCACACAGAAATTACCCAGCCGAGGTTCGAACCAGCGACCTTCTTGCTGTGAGGCAATTGTGCTACCCACTGCGCCACCATACTGCCCACAATGAATTATATACTTTTATTTCGTTTTTTTATAAACTAAATAAAAGGTGTTTATTTTACCCCCATCAGACATATTCATATTATAAGCACTCGCCTTTCGTTTTTGATTAATTAACACAAGGTATCGGACGATCAAGATCAAATTGAACTCTCTTATTCATTTTAGTTCCAAAATCTGTCACAGAATCTATTTTTCATTGAGATTTATCGTTTGCATATGGATATTCTGTCATCATTTACACCCCTTGTTTAAAACATATTTGAGATTCTTTCTTCTGTTAAACACAAGAAAAAACACCCATTGACTTTCATAGTAAACCAGCAACCAGCATTCTTCAAAATATCTGCTTTTGTGTTTAACAGAAGAGATAAACATAAAGTCGCACGAGGGCGAGTAAATGATGAGGAAATATTCATTTTTAGGTAAACTATCCCTTTAAAGTTATACTATGAGTTATATACTTCTATTTAGTTTTAATAAACTAAATAAAGTATTTTTTCCCCTCAGACATATTCTTATTATTAGCGTTAGCCTATAATTTTTGATGAATTAATACAAGGTATTGGAGGATCAAGGCTAAATTTAAGTTTTTAGTTCTTTTCAGTTCCAAAATCTGTCTCAAAATCTATTTTGAGTTGACTTTCATCATTTGCATATGTAGAAGAGAGCAGGTCAGTATCGCTAACAAAGATCCAGATAACAAACCAGCATCCCACTTGAACTATGTACTTTTATTTAGTTTAAGTGTTTTTTCCCCTTCAGACATCAGAATCAGAGCCAGAAAGAGCTTTATTGCCAGGTATGTTCACATATACCAGGGATTTGTTTTGGTGACAAACTTCTGCAGTGCAACAGAATTACAGAGACGGGACAAAAACAGATAATAAATATATTTTAAAAATAGAAGTAAGTAGTGATGAGGAAATTCTTGAAGACATATTCTTATTATAATCTTATATTTATATTCTTATTCTTGAAGACATATTCTTATTATAATCTTATATATTAATATTCTTATTCTTGAAGGCATATTCTTATCTTAAGCATTTACCGTTTTTGATTATTAACACAAGGTATCGGACGATCAAGATCAAATTGAACTCTTATTCTTTTTAGTTCCAAAATCTGTCACAGAATCTGTTTTTAATTGGGTTTTATCATTTGCATATGAAAATCCTGTCATCATTTATTCCCCTTTCAATTGTTTCAAACCTATTTTCGTCTATTGAACACAAAGAAGAAGTAATTGTATTACTATGGAAGTCGATTGGTGCCAGCATACTTCAAAATATCTTCTTTTGTGTTCAGAATCACATGAGGGAGAGTAAATGATGAGGAAAAGTTCATTTTTAGGTGAAAACTATCCCTGTAAGTTTATACAATGAATTTTATATAGTTTAAAAAAAAAAGTGTTTTTCCCCTTTAATTTTTGATTAATTAATACAAGGTATTGGACGATCAAGATCAAAGTCTTTTTTAACTTCCAAAATCTGTCACGATATCTATTTTTAATTGGGTTTTATCATTTGCATATGTAGACCAGAGCAGGTAAACAAACAACCAGCATCCCACTAGCATGAAGCAGACGGATAAACACACACAGGTGTGACAGCTGACCCTAATAAGCCCTCTTGGAGTCTGACCTCCGCATCCAGGCCTGTCCTGTGAGCACAACTGGGACGGTGCTCCAGACAGCTGTTTTTATATCGGCTCCGAGCTCTGCAATCACGTACCTGTGGCTAGCTCGACAGGTGTGCTATGATGTGAACAGGATTCAAGGCCGGCTCATCGGTACGACAGCAAGCGTGTGCTCTTTTGTAAGGGTTCAGGTAGCCAGGGAAGGTTCACTACAGTCGTTTTTGGCAAAGCAACAACATTTTGTCATAATGCATTATTTTAGGGGAATGAAGTGTCAGTACAGTGCAGGGCAGGCCACGTTGCTCCGCTGACTTTATTAATCCAAGAACATCTGTGTTAAAAACCCCACTGACGTCATTCACCATCATGTTTAATTAAGAGCGGTTAATTGCAGAACTTAAATCAGTGGAGTCCTAAATTATGCTTTCCGACATTGCTGATTATTGCTAATTATATTTTGTACACAGCTTATCCGATTTTCTGGTTCTGAATGGACATAGTTTCATAGTAAAATAGCATGTGGATTTTCAGTTCTAGGTTTCTTTAATATTTGAATTAAGATTTTCTTTTCTGTATTATCACAAGATCAAAAGACAATTTTAGCTATACTTTTAATTTATAGACAGTAGTACATAGAATGGTATGTAATATATGCAAACATGCAAACTCCACACAGAAACGTCACCTGACCCAGCCGAGGCTCGAACCAGCGACCTTTTTGCTGTGAGGCGAACGTGCTACCCACTGCGCCACTGTGAGGCCCGCATATATACATATAAAAGTAAAAATTTCCCCTTGAAATTGAATTGACGTGATCAATAGTTTACAGAATAAAACAAAAGTAAAAATATTTTTCTCATCTTCAGCATTGATTTGAAATAAGACCTAAACTCATACACTAAAATATCGAAGAAATGCTTTTTTATCAAATGTAGATTGGTCCAATAATATCTTATATAGGGGCACCGCGGTATCGCACTGGGTTGCAATGTTGCCTCACAGCAAGTTGGCATTTCTGTGTGGAGTTTGCATGTTCTCCCCGTGTTCGTGTGGGTTTTCTCCGAGTGCTCCGGTTTCCCCCACAGTCCAAAGACATGCAGTATAGGTGAATTGGGTAAGCTAAATTGTCCATAGTCTGTGTGAATGAGAGTGTATGGGTGATTCCCAGTGATGGGTTGCAGCTGGAAGGCCATCCGCTGCTTAAAACATATGCTGGATACGTTGGCAGTTCATTCCGCTGTGGCGACCCCTGATTGATAAGGGTCTAAGCTGAAAAGAAAATGAATGAAGGAATATTTTATATACACACTTTGCTAGTCCAGCATCTGGAGAAAGGACTTCGCTGCAGAATAATCCTGCGTGCAGAAAAAAACACAACACTGAAAGCCGCACCATAATACGAGGAGTTGATGTTGAAATGCCTCAGCAGTTTTCAATTTCCGACAACACCTAGAAACAGCCAAGACCCCGAGCCAGCTATTATTTCCCACACAATCATCAGCCCCATACAAACCCTCTCCTGTGACAATTTTCAAAGCCTCTCCAATATCACCGTGCCGTGCACCTACTTACAATTGCCATCAATTAGCTTTGTGTATTAATGTTCCGCTAAGACACGGCATAAAGATGCTGTCACTCGAAGGCGCATCGCTCATTTGCCAGATAAGGTAAAACAAATTGCCCCATTGTTTTATGCCGCAGCACCGGTGCAGATAGCTTTCAAATAAAGGCTGTCACAAAGCGAACGGCAGGCTTTTTGAACAATAGATCAGAGAGATTCGTCTGAGCTGCGCGCAAGAGGTCGAATCCTTCATAATCCACCTTGACCTCTAACGCTTTCCCTCATGGTCTTTTGAGGTTGCATTCGTATAACCTTGCTGTACGACTAAGCCTTTGGGTCAGAATGACCCGTATGACTGATGTCCTCTTTTCAGCATCTATACCTCCCACTGGACCGGGCCCTCCAGTGTACGGGGCTCCAGATAGAGGTCAGATAGTTTTGATTACAATGTTCACGATGCTATCTGCCTTTTACCTGAGAGGAAGCACTTTTGGCATCATTCATCACTGCTCTTTGACTAGCTTTGGTAAATAGTACGCATTGTGTTTGTTCTCTCTCTGGGGTTACCATAATATGGCCTTCATACTCTCACACAGGTTCAGTGCTAAAGGTACCAGTGTGATGCCAGTGTCATGAACAGTTCAGTTTTCACCATCGGAGAGCTCCAAGCAATCCCATTGGCTGAAAGTACTTGAATAGATAGGGTTGTCACGATACTGGAATTCAGTACCAATCGATACAGAAATAAAAAAAAAACGTCAATTTCCTGCTAACATTTGAGCGCTGTTGAGCTCTTTCTTAAACAGCGCTGATTTGCCATTGTGTTCACATGCTCAACAGAAATGACTGTGATTGGCCGTGAAGGTCATCAGTTCACCAAACTCACCGCAGTTTACTGAGTGTAACCACAGATACAGGGACACTAGAGCATTTTAAGCCACGATTCATCAGCGGATCGCTTGTATGTCAGCTTATAGACAAACCAGCTGACTGACGTGACTTTGAAGCGCTCCAGTGTCCCTGTATCTGTGGTTACACTCAGTAAACAGTGGTGAGTTCGGTGAACTGATGACCTTCATGGCCAATCACAGTCATTTCTGTTGTGCACGTGAACACAATGGCAAATCAGCGCTGTTTAAGTATACGCTCAACAGCGCTCAAATGTTAGTGGTAAATGCACGTTTTTAAAATTTCAGTATGACAACATTAATAAGTTCCTCCATCCTTTGTAAAGGTGGACGGTTTTATGTCATCTGTTTGTATATAGTTTTTTATGTATGTATGTAGCATAATTTTTATTAAAATATTGATCATAAAAATAGAAATCCTACAAGATCTAGGAAGAAAAAATGTAATGCTCCAATAAATGTCCCATTTAATCTGATTTTGTTTTTCAGTAGATTTTCGTGAATTTGAGTTTGATTTACAGAAGACATTTTCTAAAATGTAATTTGATGTAGGAATGTTTCATTCAATGTTCTTCGCTGGTAAAATGATCTTCCCATTTCCACATGGACTGCTGATTCACTAGTATCATTTAGGCGGCAACTAAAAACCCGTCTCTTCTGCGAAACCCCTGTGAACAAAACCAGGACCCCCTCTTCTCTCCCCTCACCACACCAAACCACACGAAAACCTCAAAACATTATGCCATTCTGAGTGTGCCTCACACAGGTGAGTGGGCTTGACAAACCACCTGTAGAAAACACACTCTTTCATCTCTCTGACACTTAAACTGACACTTGCACCAGTTTTGCACCTTGCACCAGACACTTTCCTACTCCATACATACTCCATATATATATATATAATGTGCTGCACAGTGTAACAGCTTAATCCACTATAAAGCTTAGCCTACAGTCTATTCAAATCTTTTGTTATATTTGTGTTTGCTTCTCTTGGTTCAGTCATTACAAACGTCTATACCCTGGACTCCAAGGCGGACTTGATACAACATCAGACCGAATTGTTCATGATAGCTGAAACTAAAATGACAATCTTCTAATCTCATGCAAGAATGCACATTCAGTTTGTTTCGTGCTGCAAGTTTTTAAAATTCTGCGCAAGCATGTTATTATTGATCAAGTCGCAAGAGATAATGCATGCATACGCACATTCATAACCATCTCCGCTGGACAGAAAAGCCGGATGAAAACAAATATTGGCGCGAGGTCCCTCGTGATGCGATAAGATCGCCTCTGATGAAGCGCCTTCGACTTCATTCCCCACCAAACAAACACACGTGTCAGGTCTGTCTCGCTTGCTCAGCTTCAGCAACTTTGCCAAATATTAAATATTTATTTTGCGCTCAAGAAGAAATGAGTGGCGGTTGTCAGAACTACCGTGCACATCAAAGATGCTCTTTCCCTTTTAAAGCTCAAGCAATCTTTACACACTCTGGTCATGTTCAACACTACTTTGCACATAGAAATAATAGCAGTAGCTGCCCGTGAAAAGTCTCATTAAACACGCTTTTTTGTAACACAAGATGTCAGAAATAAAGATTTGATGTAATCCTGAAGCTCCTAAATGACTATTACGACAGTAAACCTGGCCGACTGTATCCAACATGCTTTCACATGGCCTCCGGCGGCGTGCCGACTTGCCAGACGGCTGCAAGGAATATGTATTTGCATGGATATCTGTCTCCATGCTTCACTCTGACGCTTCTTGTGAAGATACAGGGTTTCATCAGTTTGCTTTGTCAGACTCCATTGTAATTCCGAACCAGGTACAGGGAGGAAGGGAGCTTTAAACATTAAATCAATGAAGGCTACGGACACCAATCTATGGAAAAAAAGAGGGTGGGGGGAAAATCAAAATTTGAGGCAGTTGCGCAGGGACCATCTCATTTAGCCGGAGCTCAGAGGCATGCCAAGATTAATATACCTCGCCTATTTGGTTGCATATTGCATATCCCTCCTCGACTCAAGTCTGTCTGGGCCGGCGGGCCCCGCAGTAGCACAGATCATTTTTAAAGCGCTTCATTATTTCACCAGCCAATCTCTCTCTCTCTCTCTCTCGACCAGGTCTCTCCATTGATTTAATTAGTGTGCAGAGAGAAACTGTGTGTTTGAGATGTTCCATGATCTCTATTATGTATGCCCGAGCATCATTTGGTAATCTGCACCATGTCGGCTTTCTTTATTGGCCGGTGGTGAGGTGGACTCCCAAGGAGCTGCCGCCTGACGGCCACCGTGACCATGATGAAGTATTGGTGGGCTTTAGAGTCCTTGCTTTTCATTTTTATTTATTTTATTTATTAATCTGCATGTGCGCTTATAATACCGAGCGCAATCAGGACCAAGAGTGGAATTGGATAAATTCCTAGATCCCAAAGACGGACCCTTGAGGAACACCATTGCGCGGAGACAGTGATTAATGCACACAACTTACCTACACTTTATTAATACTTAAGGCAACACTTCATCATGTTTCAGCAAAAATTAGTACCTTTTTTCTCCCAATAGATAGACTCGTAAGAGCAGCTGTGAGCCCGAACACATGCGAGTCCGTGATTTGGTCAGGAGGGGAGGAATGCTGAGCGAGTTTTCCTGGATGAATGGGCATAGCATCTGCCTGTATGGTGTGCTGGCAGAGTTTCTGAAACGAAATGAAATGAGCTAATCAGTTTGTGCCATGCTTAATTTAATCTCCCTGGTGCCACGCTATCGATTTGAGTTTTGACTTCTGATTTGCGAAAAGCAGAAGAATAATGTCATAATAGTAATGAGGTCATGTTATTAAACGGGTCAAGCTACTGAAATGTTCTTACAAGGTTATTTTGTTTGTTTGTTTGTTTGTTTTCCTCCAAAAGTTGATATAATGCTTTAACAATGCGTCCCAGTGCATCTAGATGATGTATCTTGGACACTTCTTTAACTCTGGTGCTATGAAAGAGAGCTGATAAGCCAGTCTTCTACCACTGTCTAAACTGCAGAGCTGCCTTAAAGTTAAATCACATCCTTCAGCATTGACATTCATACTGAGCTTAATTGAATCAACATTGAACTGACTCAAAATTGGTCCGAGAAATGACTTTGTTGTCTTCTGTGGAACTGCTTATTGATGAACTGAACTTGTTTCACTTTTACAGATAAATGATTCTGCTATTTTGAAACTTTTTTTTTTCACCCTTAAAGGGATAGTTCTTGCAAAAATGAAAACTTGTGTAATTTTAAACCTATGAGTTTCTTTCGTCTGTAAGACTCATAAGACGGCATTTTGAAGAATGCTAGTTGTTAGCACCCACTAACTTCCATAGTATCTACATTTCTATGGATGTCAATGGGTGCCAGCATCTAGCATTTTTTAAATATCTTCTTTTGTGTTCAACAGAAGAAAGAAACTCAAATAAGTAAATAAGCTATGTCAGAATTTTCACTTTTAGGAGAATTATCCCTTTAATCAGCTTTGACATGATCTGTATTGCATAAAGCACTGTATACCATGACGACGTGATGATTTAAATATATAGAGATATTTTGGTACAGATTGGCAATTGAGATGAACTGAGAAACAGAGATGAATCAGTATATATAAATGGGGGGCATTCGATAAAAAGAGGGGCCGGTGGGATGTGAATTAGGGGCCAGTGCAATATAAAACCTCATTACTGTGGCATCATGGAACATGTGTGCTCTTTACATTCCATCTAGCAGCTCTTTTGCTGGATAAGCACAGTTCTTGTTTGGCCCGTTGTAGAGGCCTTTCATTAAGGGGCAGTTTTCAGCACCATCCTTTTAGTATAGGTGACACCTGCTGCCGTCACCTCTACACTTTTTCTTTGTCTCAGAAACCCATGCATGCCCATCAAAGGTGGTTTATTTCTTTTCAGTCAGTCTCTTATGAACTGTTCAGAGTCATAAGCTCTGTTCCAGAAACTAGCTAGTCATCTAACTTCCTACTCCATATATAGGCAGCATTCAAAACTAATGGAGCCTATTTAGTGAATTATTTGGAATGCTTTACAATAGGTGTCGGATATGTAGAAGAAAAGCTTTAAAAATATATGTTCATTTCTGTTTTGTTTAAATGTTTCATGAAATTAAAATGAAGTTTTTTAGATGTTAGTATCAATATTGTTAGTTTTTAGGATATCTATAAGCTAGTGTGGATCAAAACAGTGACAAAATTTGCATTTAGAAGATATAAAATTGATAAACATGTAAAGCTTGTCGTTTAAATAAATGGTTTTATTCACGTCACCTCATGTTTCAGTTTCTTATCAAATCTTCTGACCAATCAAATGCTCTCTAATATCTGACATGCCCCGCCTCCTTCAATTCGCCTGGCAGAGCGGTTATAAAGCAAAACGCTATTGGCTGTTATTTTTTAAGGGGAGGAGCTACTATATGTTCCACCCACTTTTTGTGTTTCGGTTGAGATTGTCAAACATTAAATAAAAATGCACATTTCAAAGCGCTTCACGTGACCTTTAATTATTATTTATTTAAATGTAGAACTAATAATAGTTATTTTTGGTTTATTTATAACGGATTTGGCAGCCTGACCAAGAAGCATTTTTGCTCTACAGAGCATTTTTGCAGTGAATTGATTTTTTTTTCAGGTGTTGCTATGATACAGAGTATATTAATAATAATAATAATAATAATAATATTCATTCATTCATTCATTTTCATTTCGGCTTAGTCCCTTTATTAATCTGGGGTCGCCACAGCGGAATGAACCGCCAACTTATCCAGCATATGTTTTACGCAGCGGATGCCCTTCCAGCTGCAACCCATCTCTGGGAAACATCCATACACACCCATTCACACTCATACTCTACGGACAATTTAGCTTACCCAATTCACCT
>CAIGQW010054176.1:11403131-11413391 GCA_903798125.1 Danio choprae
CAATTTGTAAATACACAAAACACAATTCGGGAATACACAACACAATTCATGAGTACACAAAACACAATTTGTAAATACACAAAACACAATTCGTCAATTCAAGACACAATTCGGGAATACACAAAACACAATTGAGAAATACACGACACAATTTGTAAATTCAACACACAATTCGTAAATACAAGTAAATACAAAAAAACTCAATTTGACTCCTCCCAACATTTGCAGATTTATTGATATTTATAAAATGCGTTTTGAATTTGTAATAATTTGATCATGTTTGTTTGTAGAATGGGAAACAAGCGGTCTGTTCACACTTGGTGACTTTGTGCAGTTTTGGACAGGTGTAAATGCTCTCAAATGCATTTTGATCGTAAATCCGACCAGTAGGACCACTTTAGGAGGGGGTCTAGGATGCATTCCAGATTAAACTACACAGGTCTAAATGCATCTTTTTGTTGAAAGCGCATGAGTAAATTTGAATCCTCCCAACATTTTCAGATGTATTGAGAATTATAACATGAATTTTGAATTTGCAATAATTTGATCAGCTTTTGTAGACACCTGGTCACTTTCTGCATTTTTAGACTGGTGTAAACGCTCTCCGAAATACATTAGAGATGGATGTAAATCCGATTGCTTCAGGAGGTGGTCCACATAAGTCAATTTTACTTCTCCCAAAATTAAAAAAGAAAAGTTGTGGGTTATGACTGTCAGATATATGAGCGCAAATGCATAATCAACGGAAGGCCACATATGACAGTCTGAGGGGTTCATTTTATTTAATTACGCTTTATTTATTTAGTTTTTTTTTTGACTGTGAAAATAAATATTATATTATACTGATATTGGAAAAAATATATACTGTTTTGTTCATTTACAAAGGCAAGTTGTTTTGTTTTTGGGAGAGTAGGTTATACAAAAATCGATCTTCCATTCAGCCTTAAGGACAGTAATCGCAGAGGGTAATTGCTTGGGTTTCCTCCTGGTGCTCCGGGTTTCCCCACAGTCCAAAGACATGCGCTATGGGTGAATTGAATAAACTAAATTGGCCGTAGTTTATGTGTGTGCATGTGAGAGGTGTTTCCCAGTACTGGGTTGCAGCTGGACGGGCATACGCTGTGTAAAACATATGCTGGAATAGTTGGCGGTTCATTCCTCTGTGGCGACCCCTAATGAGTAAAGGCACTAAGCCGAAGGAAATTGAATGAATGAATATAATAAGGGGCCTCACAGTGGCGCAGTGGGTAGCACATTCGCCTCACAGCAAGAAGGTCGCTGATCGCTGGTTCGAGCCTCGGCTGGGTCAGTTGGCCTTTCTGTGTGGAGTTTGCATGTTCTCCCTGTGTTGGCGTGGGTTTCCTCCGGGTGCTCCGGTTTCCTCCACAAGTCCAAAGACATGCGGTATAGGTGAATTGGGTAAGCTAAATTGTCCGTAGTGTATGAGTGTGAATGGGTGTGTATGGATGTTTCCCAGAGATGGGTTGCAGCTGGAAGGGCATCCGCTGTGTAAAACATATGCTGGATAAGTTGGCGGTTCATTCCACTGTGGTGACCCCAGATTAATAAAGGGACTAAGCCGAAATGAAAATGAATGAATGAATGAATGAATATAATAAAAGGGGCAGGTGTATCTGTAGCTTTATTCAACGCAACCTACACTGCAAAACATGTTGTGTTCCACATAATTCCTTCATGTTGTCCCAACACAAATTGATTAAGTTAACTTATTTATTTTTTTACAAATATAAGTGGATTGAACATAAAACAATTAAGTTGTCCCCCCGAAATAATTCCGAATTATGTTGTTTTAACTGATTTTAAATTAAGTAATAGCAAAAATCATTTTTTGAGTGTAGTTAATTTAGCATACAGCGTGGGATTGAAAGATCTGAATCCTATGCGTTTAACAGATGCATTCATGTGGTCAAATGTAAATGCAACCATTGTCTGAAATCAGATAGCTATCAGACGATCACACACACAAACTGAGCAGGTGTAAACAGACCCTAACATACCTGGGTTTTAGCAGTAGAAGGTTATTTCCAATACTGCTCACATAGGATTTCTTCTCGCATTCAGAAACAGGAGTGCAGAGAAAGCTGACAGCATCATAAATTTACGTTTTCTTTTTTTTTTCTTTCCTTAGCCAAATGAGTTCACAGTGTGCTAAAGGCCTAGAATAGTCCATACACCAAATTAAAGATGGCATGGCTGTTGAGATTACGACTTGCGTGCTTAGTTTTTGCAGATAAAATCCCCGCCTCTGTCGTAAATTGTATTACTGGCTCTGAGATGCTGTTCTCTAATTGGATCCTTGTAATTGGGCAAGTGGAGCTAAACAGCCGGATTCCTGTTTGTTTATACCTCTCCTCCATATTAGTAACGTGCTGCGACTCCTCAAACAGGCTGAGGGGTCACTAGCAACTAGCCAAAGGCATAATTAGTCACTCATTCTTAGCATATGCCTCACTAGTAGCCCGGGCCAATTATTCATGATTAACTCAAGTCACAGTGCGAGCGGCTGATTCATGCCTGCCCACACCGGCTCGCTATCTGAAAGATGCAGTGGAGGAAATAAAAAAGAAATATATTTATATATATATATATATATATATATATATATATATATATATATAAAACAAAGCATATATTTTTTTTTTTTGAGGAGATGAGAGAGGAGCCCTTGATGCAAGGGGCAATCAGCCTGCCAAGTGTCTGTCAAGGTTTTCAAGCACCCTGCAAAGTGTGAGAAAATTGGTAAAGAAGAATAAAAAAACACTTTGGACCCAAGATTCATAGTGTTTGAAAGAAAACCAAGACCCTAATCTGAAAGTAAGTGCTCGGAGAGGAGATGGAGAGAAAGAGGGGTGAATAAGAAAGACCCCCTCGGATACATTTGGTATTGAATTTTTCTCGACTTTGATCCAACTGATATAGATATAGTTTAATTAAATCTAAACGGACGTCTCACCCTTGGCTTGTCAATAATGGTAGTTCTATTTATAACAAGGAGGAAAAAAAAAATGGACAAACTGTATTGAAAAGCATTTATGTTGAGGTAGTGAAATATGGGATTTTAATGATTAGCCTAACGCTTAAGGGTTAGGAACAGCTACTTAAGCGTCAGTGTGTTATCAGACCTGGGTTGTAATAAAATCACGACTTCATTATTGTTCTGAGAGCTTGTTCCACTTTCATCATGAGGCTCTAGCTGTGCGCCGGTCTGAACCTCTATTTAACTGACAACTTCACTTCATATATATATCGGTTGCTGGAATCTGCTAGAACGTTTAATTGTGACCTCACGTCATTTATAGCTTTTAGATAAACACATATAATTATGATATTATGTAGTCTGTGCATTTGCAAATATAAATGTATATAAATCGCAGTGTGCAGGATTGATTGCATCAACTTGAAACAGCATTTGCAACCTATTTTGCATCTGTAATGTTTTACTGCTGATGTTGAGTGGTTACTGAAGCACCTCCAGAATCAACCTTTTGACTTGAAAGATTAGGCTGAAACTCAGGTTCATCTTTCAGGCTGTCTCCAAATGATCCCAAAGGTGACACTTCCTTTTTCTGACAATGTTTGGTGTGTAAGCAAAGTCCCTTCAAGGCAAGTCATTTTACTTGCCGACCATCTTTAAAACAGCTTTTTTTAAAGGCATGCAAGTGCAGCTCCTACTGTACCTCTTTGAATGGGGAAACATCCAATTCTCCAAAAGTGTTTGCCAAGTTTGTGATTCATTTCATATTTTGAATCACCAATAAATTTGGACAACAACTGGCTCTTAATCTTTTTCAATCAAACAAAAACAAAACAAGCTAATGTGCACGCACATTTCACGACACCAACATGCAAAACATGCAAAAATAAAAGATGTTTGTTGTGTCAAACTACTTATTTAAAATGAGTTGAAACAATACAATTCTTGAGTTTTTGGGGGACAACTTAATTGTAATCCACTTAAAATTGTAAAAACGAATAAATTAGCTTAGGCCCAATCTTAATTCTACCCCTTAGCCCTTCCCCTTACCCCTACCCCGTAGGGCTAATGGGAGGGCCTCGATAGTCCTTGAAATGGAAATCTTTCAGGACCATACTAGAAACTAAGGGGTATGAACAAACAAGCATATGTTTTAATACATTCATAACAGCGTTCGTGTTTTACCGTCGTGTATTTACAAAAAAAAAAAATGGTCCAAGGGCCAAGGGGAAGGGGAAGGCATAGGGGTACAAAAATAGAATTGGGATTGGGCCATAATTCCTTTATGTTATCCTAACTTAAACCGGTTGTGTGGAACCCAGCATTTTTTACAGTGTGTTAATAACCTACATGTTAACACCTTAAAGAATATAACTCTCTAAATAACCCTCCGTTCAATCGCACTGGTCTTCTGAGGTAATTAGCAAATTAATGCTGATGTAAATCTTCTCCTCTTTGTTTACAAGTTTGTGGGCATTCAAGTGGTTGGCTTCATTTGATTTGCATTTAAAGGGCAGAGGCGGGAATTCATTTAAAATAATGAGATCAGATGTGAAAGACTGGACCTTTCGTTTATTTCATGCAGATTCCAAAACCAGATAATATTTAATTTCAAGTGTCATTGGTTCGTTTAAAAGGAGAGATTTCAAGCTTAATGTGAATCATTGCTCATGTCTGAGAAGCAAGTATTCGCTTATTCCCGCACATTTGCCAACCCAGAGGGTTCAAAAAAATGAAGCTGCAGAAACTGTCGTAAAAACACACGTCTGGTCACAGCCCCTCCCCCAGAAACTCATCAGTCTATAGCGATCAGTGATTGGCTCCTTTATTAAAAGGTAGAATTTCCTACACTACAGCATCCATATTGACTATTGCATTGCATCACCATTCAGAACTATACAAGTGACACGTCTTGTGTATTCTATAGTCTTTTTTGGGAGTTGTTATCTTTCCATGAGATGTGTATGTTGCTTTCTTTAACACTTAAAAACAAAGACGTCAGGATGTCAGAACACTTTATGTAGAATTGTAATGGAAAAATAGATGTTATCTATGATATAGATGTTACACTGGTGAGATCCCCCCCCGTTGGCATTTCTGTGTGGAGTTTGCATGTTCTCCCCATGTTGGCGTGGGTTTCCTCCGGGTGCTCCGGTTTCCCCCACAAGTCCAAAGACATGCGGTACAGGTGAATTGGGTAGGCTAAATTGTCCGTAGTGTATGTGAATGGGTGTGTGTGGATGTGGATGTTTCCCAGTGATGGGTTGCGGCTGGAAGGGCATCTGCTGCGTAAAAAACATGCTGGATAAGTTGGCGGTTCATTCCGCTGTGGCGACCCTAGATTAATAAAAAGGGACTAAGCCGAAATGAAAAAGAATGAATGAATGAATTATTGTTATTTACAGCACAAACTAACATATGTCTGGAAATTGAAGTAGTAGTGATGCTGAACCAATCAGACTGTGATTGGTTTATGATCACATGTAAATCAGATGCCCTCTTGGCCAATGAGAGCTGAAAAAGAGTTTCTGCTGTATGTCTAAATGCTTTACTACATAAGACTAATAAATTCTAAATGACTTCATTACTGTATAATTTTAGAAAGATTAAATGTTTTTTTTTTGTTTACTAAATGGATTAATACATTTTAGTAAAATATTTTGAGCTTTTAATTGCACTGATGAATGGATGATGAGGATGAGACTGATAACACATATTAGGGACATACTTTTTTTTACATATAATGGATGTGTTTATATATAATAACTTGAACTGTTAAACGCTAATAGTTCCTACTTAAATAGTTAGAGCTATTAGTAACTAATACAGCTATGGTAACTAATAACCTTAACTTTTTTTTTTTTAATTGAATGTGTATCTGACTTGACTGGCTCTGGTCAGGTGCATTCAGAAAAGCACTGTCATGGTCACTTCACATGTGGCTTTTAGCTCTAGTGATCAGCAGAACGGCAGTCTGATGCAGCAGAGTCCAAAACGGCCATGCATCATTTCCAGGCCAAATCCCCCATGTTCTGATAATCCGCGCTCCTCTGTGGGGAAGGATGCATTCCTGTAACCTTTACAGATTGTAGCCTTTGCACAAATGGACCAGAACGGCGCACAAACAAATAGTTTCCCTGCTTGACTGTCAACATGAAATCAAAATGTAATTTCTTGATGCAAGTACAAGTCTTGTTTGCATGAGTTGTCAGAGCATTATATTATATATAATGTTAGCTAATAATAGCAAATGTTTGGAAAGTTTGTATTTATGAAAGAGGGTGAATTTGTCTTTATCTTCCATGATTACAAATAAGGTGTTTCAAAAAGCATTGCAATAATAAAGTAAAAAGGTTAAATGTGTAAATGTAAATATGTTTCAAGAGTTCACGCTTAAATATTGCTTGATAATAATAGCAGGTTTGGCATGCTGTCCTGGGAGAGCACGCTTAGCTCGGAGATAATTGAGCCCAGGGCTCCCGCCTGGTCAATTAGCAAATAAGGGGGTACAAGATCAGGTAGTTCTCGAGAGTTCCCCCTGGTAAAGGAGGAAAGAAGGGGGGAGATGGGGTGGATGGGGGGTTTCTTCGGAAAACGGAAGATAAGAGAGTAGTTTTTTGACAGGCTACTTCGATTAATCTGATTGGTTTACTAATGATGACAAATGAAAGACCGGCTACGATCAATCATATCACGTGCTCCTCTCGAAATTAGTTTGTGAAACTTCGCTTAGTATTGAAGTTATACAGTTTTTCAGAGTGTCCACATTGTATTTGCAGTTGTGTTCATAACAGCGTAAGATGCTTGGAGATTACATTGTTTAACTTAATAGTTCAAATATCTTCGCATGTTAATCTAGCCGAATACATGCTGAAATGACTATTTGTACACAGTGCTATTGTAACTTTAAAACTGCAATAAATCTCCCACAGTTAATATTAGTTCATTTAACAAAAGTTTTATGCATCTTAATTTGTTATTTAATGTGTAATTATGTGTTAAAATCATAGTCGTAGTCTGATTACAGGTCGTAATGATTTTATTAAATGGAGTTTATAACTAGTAAAACTGAGTTGTATTTATTTAAATTAATGTTAACATAGTAACTGTAATAAATCTGGCCTTTATTCACTGTTGATTTTAATCCATTAACTAACATTTACTAATGAGATTTTATTGTAAAGTGTTCAACACAGGCTCATTGTGAAAATGTACCCCTGTATACATTTCCGAAGAGCATGAATTATGTGGCCAGAGCTACACATGGCTGCATTTCGTTTTTAAAATGAATCTTATAGGGCGTTATGACACCGTTGACGGCTTGTTTTTTATTTCCACACTACACACTGAACACTTACCTCCATGTGGACGGCTTTTCCGCTGTTACCAGTTTGCCCAGTAGCTCGCCATGTATGTCGGCGGACTTGAGACGCAGAAAAATAAAAAAGGCAAGAAATAAAATAAACAAGTAAAAAACAGGGTGAGAACGTGGTAAGATCTTAAAACGTGGTAAAAGTCAGGCGGCCGCGAGGGCTTTTCTTTTTTTGGATTGCTTTTGAAAACACTGTTGGTTGGGTTTAGGGAATGGGGTGATCGGGTCAATCTGTGTTTTCAAAAACACTATCGGTTGGATTTACGAAAGGGGGCAGGTGGGGGGGTCAGTCAGTCAGTCGGTCAGCGGCCTCTGGTGGATTTATGGGAGAAGTGCAGGTGCGAATGGCACTCGCGAGAGATATTTGAGATCTGAAAAAGCGTACACAGTGACCTCTGGTGGATTCGCGGAAAAAAAAACATACCTCCAGAAATGTATACAGGGGTACATATCAATAATGAGCCTGGGTGGAAACCTATTGGGTTACCTATTGTACTTTACAATCCTTTTGTAATTTAATTTGGTTGAAACATTTGTACACTACAGAGTTTTGTTATTATACCTGTTAAAGTAACCTTTTTTGCAGCTTAGTTCATTACCTCGATAATACCGTATACCGCGATACAAGCTTCAGCAATTATTCACAACAAGAATAGGTAATACACTGAAAAAATCATTCATTGGATTGACTAAATTTAAGGTAAATGGTTGCAAACAATTTATATGGGCTGAATTTAAACAAACAAATGAAATGTAATTTTCAACTTTGTTTAAATTCAGCCCATATAAATAGTTTGCAACCACTTACCTTAAAAAAACTGAATAAATCCAATTGAATAAATCCAATAAATCATTTTGGATTTGGATCATAGTCATATGCCTAATTGAAGTGAACTGTCTAATTCCAGGTGAAGTTTCAGGTCCAGTGGTAAAAGCAAAAGCGAGACCATCATTATATGTGAATTCCTGCCGACAAACATCCATTTTCTCTGTCATTGGCAGAGGAGAAGGGTATAGCAAGAGAAAAAACAATTGTATTTTGACCTGACACCAACTCCCAGATGAGAGCTGTCATTTCCTTTAAGGTCATGGAGAAATATGGGATGCAGGCAAGTAGTTATTTGAGTTAGGAGATCGAGAGCCCGCTTTTCTTTTTTTTTTTGTCACCGGCGTCTCTCCAGATACTCAAGCCACATGATTCTTTCCGTGCCCGGTGCCGGCCCCGGTCCAGGCTGCCTGGGACCCAGCGGGGAACGGGTGCTCTGACACTGACAAAGCTATCTAATGCTAGCTCCATCCGTCATCCCCTCCGGTTTAGCATGAGCTATCGCACAGTCCAAAAGATGTCAGTGAACCTTATCGCCAAGGAAACCTCTCAATAACTTATTCATGATTCGCGAGGCAATCGCCCAGGCTTGCTGTTTCACTTGGCAAAGTAGTCGACAATGACAAAACATTCAGGAATCGCTGGACTCGACCTGTATCCGAAGTGCTCCGGATATCCATCTGGTCGAGAATTCTCGGCACGCTCCCCTTAGGAGGCTTTCATAGCAGGTGATGGCTTTAAGATTCTTGGCAGGGAAGCATTTTAAGAGCAATAGTGGCTGTCACCAGACAATTTCCCTTGTGGTGGGTCTGCATCTTAAAGCATTAAACCAAATGACTTCCTGGTCTGCTTCAGACAAGCTGTTTGAGGGACGGCAGCGTTGGAATATTTACACTTTAATATAGAAGTCTCGCACTGACCGCAGGGACGTCCCGCAGACGCCGTTCGCTTTAATGTCCGCACTCAATTAAAGGCTTTTGATTGAATGAGGCAGCACGCTGGATACTCGATTGGCAATCACGCATGCAGAAGCCGTCGGAGATATGAAGCGCTTGTCTCATGCTGTGAATTATATTGTATGCTCTTTGCGTTTTATGAGTGCCGTCCCCATAATGCATTGTGCCGTTATAAGTAAATATATCTGGAATGACCTTTCTCTACACGTCATGAGTTGAGACCACTGAGAATGCTTATTAGCTCACTTCTTGTATGCGGTTTTTTTTCTCTCTCTTCCCCTTTTGCTCTTCAAAAGGTCCCGTCACGGTGAAAGATGGAGAAAATAGATGAGCGCGGAAAGAGAGAGAGACTTCAGCAGCTGTGTGCCCCAAACCCATTTAGTTCCAAGACGGTGATGGTTTTTCATCAAATTCCCTGACCTGCCTCAGAATTGTCACTTTCCCCCTCAAGCTACACAGAATTTGACAGGATGTAGTGACTTCCTTTTTTTTTATCCCCTGACATAAGACATGTGGGGTCCTTATATCCTCATACGGGCTCACTGTTCTTATTAAGCTTGTGGCAGTTTTGGATTTGGCTGGCGAGTTTCATTATTGTTGGTGTGTTTGACATGTGTATGGTAATTGGAGAATTGGAAGGACTCCAAGTGGAATATGGTAGGGAAAACAAAAAAACTGTTTAATTAATTTAAGAAAGCTAAATAATTTCACCATGTATTTAGCTGAGGTGTGTACTAGATCTCTGTGAGTTTGCGATTCTTCAGTGCTGTTTTCGCTAGTTCCACTTCCAATTCCCACAGTCCCAGTTTCACAGCGTCCCTGAATCAGCTCTCTGACGCAATGCTTCTCCGTCTGTTGCGGCTGAGCGTCCCGTGGCGTCTTGCTTGCCTTCTTGCATCCCAATCCCAGTTCATCCCCAAGCAACACAACAGGCTTCTCCGTTCCTTGGTGAGATTGTAGCCCAACAGCCACAAACCCAACCGCTGCGTATTTCCCTTCCTACCTGAGTTCCCTCCAATGACATGCAAGGTAATGGAGGACATCCTTTCTTCCTCCTAGGCCTGCTCTCTGTTCAGTGCTGTGAAAGTCTTCTGAGGAAAACACAGAAGGG